>PVIC010040678.1:0-16559 GCA_004025085.1 Thryonomys swinderianus
TGGGTCTTTAAACTTGGGGAGGCTGATCTGTTTGAGTTCTTTATATATTGTCGATAATAGCCCTTTGTCTGATACACAGCTAGTAAAGATTTTTTCCCATGTTGTTGGTTGTCTTCTAGCAGTGCCAGCGACTTCTTTGGCTGTGCAGAAGCTTTTCAGTAGAATGAGATCCCATTTGTTGATTCTTTCTGCTAGTTCTCTATTTCTGAATAAAGAAACAAAAATACATCTTGAAGAAAAGACATGTCTTTTAATAGACTGTGCTTGAAAATCTGAATATCTGATGCATAAGACTGAAAATAGATAAATCCTATTACCTCAAAGAAAAATGAAATGAAATGAATTAATGATCTCAACATAAGATCTAAAACTTTGAAACTACTAGAAGAAAACATTGGTAAAACTTCAACACAGGAAATAATAGCAAGAAGCAAGAAATAGAATTGAGCCGGGAATGGTGGCACTTGGGAGGCAGAGACAGGAGGATTGCTGAGTTCAAAGCTTGCCTGGGCTAAATAGTGAGCTCAGAGCCAGCCTGAACTACTAAGCAAGACCCTATCTCAAAAAAAAAAAAAAAAAAAAAGAAATAGAATTGGATCAAATAAAAAAAGCAGCTGCACAGCCTTAGTAAAACTAACAGATGGAGAGATATTCTCCCAGACTGAAAGAAATCTTTTCCAGCTACTCTTTTTACAGGAAATTAAGGTACTCAAACAAATTTAAATGCCAACAAAACTAAGCAAAAGAGGGTGTGATGGTGCAAAGGGACTTGGCTATGTTGACTATAGTACCCATGGCACTAACCAGAAATTGCTAGATTTCCTATAGCACCAAAGCAGAACTTTACAAGAGGATGCTAAATCGATAGTTTCTGGTAGTCAGTAATTTATTGTAAAAACAGAATATGCACTACAATGACTGACCAAGATCAAATTGCTAAAAATGAATGAGGTAAAATTTGTATGTGCTTGGGAAGTTTACATGTATTTTGCCTATAAAGCTCATTACATTGACAGTTCCATAGATAGTCTTGAATCTCCCATCCCTCCTGAATGAGTGCTGAACCAGGATTTTGGCAGCAAACTTCTCAAGTTGCTTAGGTTTTGCATGGGAACTAGCAGAAATATTCAACAATTGGGGTGTTAGCTTATTAAAAAGCTTCTGAACCAAAATGCAGAAGGACCTCCTACAAGTTGAGTAAAAAAATGTTACTAGTTGTTCCTTAGACAAAGGACTACTATCTAGAATACATCAAGATTTTTTTTTGTGTGTGTGTGGTGTGTGTGTGTGTGTGTGTGTGTGTGTGTGAACAAGGGTGTACATCTGTCTTTCAATGGATTTTTAAAATTCTTTTGGGTATATTCCTAGCAGCGGGATAGCTGGGTCAAATGGGACCCCCAGTCCTAGTTTTTTCTGATTTTTTTTTTGATTTTGTGATCGCGGCCATTCTTTGTGGGGTGAGATGAAATCTCAGTGTTGTTTTCATTTGAATGACCAGTGATGTTGAACATTTCTTCATATGTACACCCTTGTTCATAGCAGCTCAGTTCGTGATAGCTCAATCTTGGAAACAACCGAAATGTCCATCAACTGGAGAGTGGATAAAGATTTTTTTTTTTGAATAAAATGGGGTATTACTCTGCCATCATAAAGAATGACAAGATCGATCCATTTAGGTGTAAATGGAGACACCTGGAGGATATACTAATAAGTGAAATCAGTAGATAACAGATAGACAATTTCTGGATCTTCTCTTTGGCATGAACACCTCTAGATGCAAATGACCTCTAGAAAGTATGACAGCTTTTATAGAGTGGAAAATTTCTATAGGAAACTTGGTGTGGGAATGTGATGAGGGGAAGGAGTAAATATGATACAGAAAGAAAATAAAAGAGCATGTATAAAGGGGGTGAGGAGGTGTGGGTGGGTGGGGATATGGGTAAAAATGAGAATTGACTTGTGTCATATACCAATACAAATTCCCCAATGTTAGACGTGATTTTGAGATGTATATAAATTGTACCAGTAAAGAATTCAATTAAAAATAATTTTAAAAAGATTTTTTAAAAAAATCAAACCCTCTAAATGTAGACCCAATAAAAAAAAAGGTCATCTGATGTGCATAGACATTTTTCAGTCAGTGAAGAAACATGAAAAAAGGTGCATCACTTTTCATTTGAGAGATGCAGATGAAAACATCACTGAGATTACAACTCACTCCAGAAAGAATAGCTGCTGTCACAAAATCAACTAACAACAAATGTTAGCAGAGCCACGGTGAGAAAAGAACCCTTCCCCAGTGTTGTTGGGAATGTAGACTGGTGTGATGATTATGGAGATCAGTGTGGAGATTCCTCAAAATACTAGGTTTAGAGGTCCCTGCTATTTGCCTGCCATTTATATACAGGAAAGAATTAAGAGCATAATACAACAATGACATATGTGTACCCATGTTTAAAGCGGTTCAATTTGTAATAGTTAGATCTTCGAAATAACCCAAATACCCATCAACAAGAAGTTGGATAAATCATATATAGAGAGACTATTAGCCATAAGTAATGATAAATTAGAGACATTTATATTTGGATGTACCTTACAGAGATATGCTTATGTGAACACAGATGTATAAATATCATATCATTTCTCTGGTATGAGAGACTAAAAGTGTGATTGAAGTCTAGAATGCATGATAGATATGTTGAAATGAGGAAAAAAAAAGTATTCAAAGGTAAAGGAGGTAGGAGAAAATAAAGAAGGGAAATAAAAAATTGGTAGTAATGGGCACCATAGTGAGCTCAGGGTCAGCCTGAACTGAAAAGTGAGACCCTGTCTCCAAAAAGCAAAAAAAAATGTACCAATAAAAACAATTGAAAAAAAAATAAAACTTCCCAAGTTGCTAAGTAAATTATTTCAAATTAATTAATGTTTTTAAGGTTAAATAATGTAATTTATGTAATAAATTTTTAATTTTTATCTTTATTGGTATGTTGTATATACACATCATATCATGGCCACACTCAATATTGGGAATTTGTACCAGTATATTATGCAATTTAATTCTCATCTTTTCCCTGCCCACCCCACTACCCCCACCTACTAAATAGATAAGTTTTATTTGTCTTTTTTTTTTTTTTTTTTGGAGACAGGGTCTCGCTTTGTAGTTCAGGCTGGCCCTGAGCTCACTGTGGTGCCCAGGCAAGCCGCCGCGCACTCAGCAATCCTCCCATCTCTGCCTCCCGAGTGCTGGGATGACAGGCGTGAGCCACCACGCCCAGCACTTTGTCTTTTTTAATACCATCTCATTTTTTCTTTACCCTTCATTACTCACATCTCTACCACGTTTTCCTTTGAATATTTTCTATTTCACAATAACCATCATACATTCTAGAACTATAGTTAGTAATTTTTTTCAGGCCGAGAATGTTGACCATATATAGTTGAATTATAAAGATAATAGGAATGCTCTCCATGAGATGCACAGTAAAATGTATTTTTTCACTTTGATTATAAAAATTTTCATTTTAGTCACTCCTGCTTTTAAATATGAGAATAAAATCCTATGCACTCTAGTGTTATAAGTTTATATATATATATATATATATATATATATATATATATATATATATATTTATTTATTTATTTATTTATTTATTTATTTATTTTTTTGAGACAGGGTCTCACTTTGTAGTTCAGGCTGGCTCTGAGCTCACTATGTAGCCCAGGCAAGCCTGGAACTCAGCAATCCGCCTATCTCTGCCTCCCGAGAGTTGGGATTACAGGCATGAGCCACCACGCCCAGCACTGTGGTATGTGGCTTTGATTGCTGGTGGGCGTGAGTCTCCACGCCCAGCATTGTTTGTGGTTACCGGGGGATCAAACTCAGGACCTTGCGCTTGCAAGGCAGGCGCCGGAACCTCTGAGCTAACCCTCCAGCCCCAATAATATGTATTTTATCTTTATTTTGTTCTGGAGCTACTGAAAGAAATACTTAAGAAAACAGAGAACTGTATTTAATTTAGAAACTTAAACATACACTTTTTGATCTTATTTTTGCTAATTTTGGAATATCTTTATAAGAACTTACAAGAGAAATGCATTCCCAATTATCTTTCCACTGTTTTAGCTAAAGAGAAGCAAGCAAAAATACATTTCATTTTAATATTTATCTCCTTGAGAAAATAGATAATAACTCCTTAGAGAAAATTTAATAGTACAGGTGGCAATATGTTGGTTGCTCTTTGTAATATAATGACCAAATAATATGTCATTCTCTCCATTCACTTTTCTAGTATACAAATTGCACCTACACAAATTATCCATCTTTGTAAAAATAAAACATATGCCATCAAGAATGACAAGATCAATCCATTTAGGTGCAAATGGAGACACCTGGAGGATATACTAATAAGTGAAATCAATAGATCACAGAGAGGCAAATTCCGGATCTTCTCTTTGACATGAACATCTGTAGATGCGAATGAGCTCTAGAAAGTATGACAGGTTTTATAGAGTGGGAAATGTCCATGGGAAATTTGGTGTGGGAATGTAATGAGGGGAAGAAATAAATATGATACAGAAAGAAAATAAAAGAGTATGTATAAAGGGGGTTGGGAGGTGTGGGTGGGTAGGCATATGGGTAAAAATGAGAATTAACTTGTGTCATATACTGGTACAAATTCCCCAATGTTATATGTGATTGTGAGATGTATATGAATTGGACCAATAAAGAATTCAATTAAAAAACAGAAAAAAAATTAAAAAATATGAAAATTTATCTTCTTTTCCCAAGATTTCAAGCAATCAAAAAATAGAATAATGAAAACTTGAAAGTTTAAGAGAATGGCTAAACTTTTACAATGTATGATAGTTAAGGTGAAAGGTATAAAAACCTACCTGCAGTGACAGAAGTGTTGTTTACAACATAAACAAAGTAGAAGCCGTGTTAACCAGTTCGTCAGTGTGACAAACCATGAAAGTATCAGTTTAAATGGAGGAAAAGGTTATTTTCCCCACCACTCCACTAAAGTTTTCATCTGTGGTCTCTTGCTACTTTTGTTTTGAGCCGGTGGTGTCATAGAACACAAGGGTAGGAGCAGAGAACGTAACAGACGTCATAGAACCTTTCCTCTTGTTGTGGTCCCAAAGCAAAGAGAGAGAAAAAGGACAGTATCTCTGTGTGAAAAAGAGACGCGTGTGCTCTCAAAAGGCACAGTCTAACTGCTCCCCCCTCGTGTCTGTCGTGGAGGAGCGCAGGTGTCCTCCGGGCGTTCTTTTCTGTGACCAGGATGGATAGGGTGGAAGCTGGGGAACTAATTGCGGGCCTGGTGTGTCCTTTGAGTAAGCCTGTATGCCCAGCCTGCAGGGCCTACCACTGGGGCGCTGCCTTCCACTCTTGACAGTCCGAAGAACAGAACTGTTGCTTAAATCAAGCTGCATCACCACTCCTTCGTAGCATTCTGGCACTTAAAACTTATCAGCTTCTGCCATCTCCAAAATATTAGCAAGAACAGTGGTTTTAAAACAAATATATAATGATTTTAATATTTAATGTAAAATTACAGTAATTAAAGCAAGAAAAGACAGTCTCATTTCTATTTAGCTTATTTTACAACTTGGTTATTTTTACTCACACGAAAGTTTATTCAACATTTGTTGGACATACACAGGAAATGAGCTGGCAGTAAAAACACCCATGATTCTTATTTATCCATCAGTTCTCAGTGTCACACACGCCCCTCCTGAGTTCTCATTCGTCGCTAATCGACGCTTGCCAAGAAAATGATATCTGTCATCTGAAATGAAAGCTCTGGAAGTTTTCTTTTTCTTTATGAATATGCTCAGGTACAGAACGTCACTTGAGAACTTTATTTCTGTGTCATGGCGGGTAGGAAGAAAGCCTCTCCGGGTCACCTGGAGCAGGTCTCTACCCTGTGGAGGTACCGAGGATTGGAGGGGATATGTTTGAAATTAATCATGTCATATAAAGTATCAACTTTCTAAAATATGTTATTTTTCTAGAAACTAAAGAAACAAAATGGATACACGTGAGACTGGTTCAAACTACATTTATTTTGTACATAATGAAACTATTAATATACATATGTTGCGATATGGCATTGTCTTTTGGCAATTTGCAGTCTACCATGGAAAACTTTTATTTTTCAAAACTGAAAACTCTTGAGCATGAACACTATTTCCCCATGACTGTTCCGCCAGTTCAGCATCTTTATTCCCATCGGGTTTCATGGGTCAATTACCTGAGCCAACTGACAGGAGAAATAAACATGACTGAGGCACACTAATTTAATATTTTTTAACCTCGCTAGTTGGTTTCTATCTCTAGTGAAGAATTTCAAAATTAGCGACTAACTGAATTTGGAAAGATAATTAATAGGTAGTATTACTGCTGATTTATTTTTTAAAATTGTAAATTATTTGTGATATAAAAAGCTTTTATGATGTACTTGTCACAAACTGTAATCCCTACCTTATCAAGGATGAGTTTTGTACTCCATGTTGTTAACATAAAGAACACATGTGAGAAAAATATCTTCATTGCTCACCATATCTACACCTCCCAGCATTAATTAACATATTCTGCTAGAGTATGTGAGACCATGTCAAAATAATATTTGCTTTCATTAATTAATATTAGCATGAAACACAAAACTAGGAAATTCAACAAGAGAATACATATCAGAGCAAGTTCTCACCTTTCAAAATATATGACACTTTGAAATTTAAGGTGATACATATGAAAATCGCAACATATTCCATACAATTCTGAAAACAGAAATAGATAATTTGAATAGAGTACTATGAAATCATATGATTACATGTTCTCAAAAGAATAGAACTATCACTGTTATTGTCTTTGTGAAATCTTTATTATAAAATAAGCACTCAAGAATTATTGGATGGAAAAGTAATAGGAAATTTTAGAAATTCCATCTGAAATAAGTTATATAAAATGTTCAGCAGGAAGAATAAATCAACTGAGACTTTACATTCAAATTTCAAATATTTTTATTTAAAATAAAACTAACAACACAAATAGCCAAAATTTATGCAAAATATAATTGTTATATTTTATAAGTATACTAGAAGATTGTTTTATTATTGAAAAATAATTTTGGAAATTATTTTCTGGTTATAAGGCAGGGCCATTGTCAAATGTAAGTCGGGAGGCTAGGTGTCCATGGAATACATTCATAGAAATATAGTGGGATTATGGATTATATGGATATCAAGGAGAAGTAGTTTCTTGAAAATTTATAAAATGAATATTCTTTAGTTTTTACCTCATAGAATTCTCCCCATCTACTATAAGTGATCAACTTTTGGGAAAAAAAAAAGACTTTTTCAACATTATAATAAATCTTTGAAAATGTTCCTTATAATGGACATGGCAATGTATGTTGCAATGCACAAAATTTAATTTGTGCCTAGTTGATTACTTTACTTTTCTTGTGATAATAATTCTGTGAAATACCTTTTTCTTCCTTATGAAAAGAGAAAAAATAAGTTGATTAGAACATTAAAAGTGAAACAACATGAAGAAATGCAAAGTACAACTCCTTGGGGATCTTGTGTCTATTTGGAAAATATAAATGTGGATAAAGATGACTTTGAGAATAAGCCACCAAGAACTCTCTTAAAGTTCAACAGAACTTATTTCTTGAAACCAAGACAATCCAAGGTAACAGATCCAGAACTCTTACAGGCCTCTCCTTCCATATTGTTTCTCTAGTGAAATAGAGGGCGTAATTGAGGTCCAGAATGTATAATAGATACCATGAAATAGGAGGAAAACATTCTAAGAGGAAAGGGAACTAGAGAGGTGGGTAGTAGAAGATGAAAAAAAGAGAAAGGCAAAATTTGATGTTAAAAAGGAAAACATGGAGACAAAGCTTTTCCTGGAACATGGGAAAAATAGAAATAAAGATATACCATGTACAGGTATAAATTATCAATTATGAATTGATCTAGCTTTACACCTAAAATGTACCAATAAGCTAAATAGAGAAGAAAAATAAAAAGGAGATACTTTGTGAATATATATACTATCTACTGAAGTAAGTTGCCAAGTGAAGAGTTTAAGATGATAAATAACTATGCCTTGAATTGTAGTATGATTAAAATATGATAAAGAAAATTAGGAGCAATGGTGAGAAATTGGTCAGTGAATAAATAATTTTGAAATATAATTGAATTTTCTAACCTTTCTTCAGTAATTAGATCATAGTATGATCTTTTAAAATTATGTATTCTAAGTTTCAAACTCTTTTTGAGATAAAAAGATGTAACTACCTTTCACCTGGGCCTGGTAGCAGATACCTATTATTCCAACTCTCAGAGCCCAAAAGCAAAAGGATACAGATCATCAGACTGGCCCTTTTAAAGCAAAGAAGGCCAATTTGTAAAGGCTTTCTGAGATGTAATTGATCTTGTTTGTCATTTCCCCAGTTCTGTTCTTGCAAGGTGGCTTCTGAAAAGTCTACCATGTGAGGGAACAATTGAGTCTCCATGAGATAATGGCTTCTTTGAGGGAGGTCTATGCTTTTTAAGAGGCTCTAGTGAAATCCAAAGTGGCTATTGGTCAAAGAAAATGACCAGAGACTTCTACATGGCAGAAGCTAGGTGAATGTCTCTGCAAATCTCTTTGATTGTATCTTCAGTCTTAAGGGAAGATGAAATAGGCTGTTTAAATTCAGTTTTGAACTACCAGATATGTAAATCGACCCTCCTTAGAAGACTAACATGCTTGTAATTGGCTTACCAGGGCTATGACCTGAAGGTTTAAGGTGGTAACAAATACATACAAAATGAGGGGTAAGCTTTACCTTGCTTTTAATTATGCATGTAATTAAAATACTGTGTTTATATTTCTACTTCTCTTAAGATATTTCCTGCTATTGCAGCAGAGTAGGATGTGGAGGAAGCCCAGCCCAGCATATCAGACCAAAGGAACCTCTAAGGAGGGACAAGGAATTTTTTTTTTCCCTTTTCAAAATAGCCTGTTCTTTTATTTTTTCAATTTTTCTAGTTTTGGATATCAAACTCAAGATCTTTCCTTTAGGAGAGAAGCACTACACCCCTGAGCTACATCCCAGGACCAGTTGAAGCAGAATTGATGAATAAAGCAGAATTGCTAAATAAAGGCCATTACTTGATATAAATGTTTTTAAAGATATGTCCTAATTTTCTTGATATCTGTAGAGCCAAGTGAAGAGTAACTGTTTCAGCAAAAGCAACTCTGAGTCTCTGAATATCTTAGAACAAAACACAAATGTTTTCAGTAATTAACAAGGTCAGAGTCTGTTAATATCTGTGAAAGAAAGAAGGAAAGAAAGAAGGAAAGAAAGAAAGAAAGAAAGAAAGAAAGAAAGAAAGAAAGAAAGAAAGGAAGGAAGGAAGGAAGGAAGGAAGGAAGGAAGGAAGGAAGGAAGGAAGGAAGGAAGGAAAAGAAAGAAAGAAAGAAAGAAAGAAAGAAAGAAAGAAAGAAAGAAAGAAAGAAAGAAAGAAAGAAAGAAAGAAAGAAAGAAAGAGAAAGAAAGAAAGGGGGAAGGAAAGAAGGCAGAAAAGGGAGAAAAAGCAGGCCTCCTTTTTAAAATTGTGAAAATATTTGTTAAAGTTTCAAAACAATACTGATTTCCAATTAGAAAAATACTGTATATTAGTGATCACTCAGGAAATTTATCAATGCTGAAAAATATAAGTAGAAAATACCCTGCAAGGTATAAAACAGTTGTAGATTTATAGGCTATATGTATATAATATATACAGTTATATACAAAAATATATATATGGTTTATAGCCTATAAATCTACAACTGTTTTATAACTTGCAAGGTATTGCTTACTTATATTTTATTTATATATAGTATATATATATATATAATATAGAGCATATTACATATAACTAAATGCATTATATTTATATAATATGTTATATTTATAATGTATATATATTTATATATTATATATTTTGTTTATGACTATATTATATATATATATGTATGTATAAGTTATGCATAGGTTATTAACACTAAAGTAACATGGGAAATATGAGGAAAATATTTTCCAGAATGGGGCATAAAGAAAACAACCTGGAGGAAATTTTTCATGGTGTTTACTGTTATTCATTAAGCACTTAAAACATGCTAGATATCATGTTGAGAAATTTGCATTTGTTAAATAATTCAGTGCCCCCATAATTCTTTTTATTACATGCTTTTTCTTTCCAGTTGGTAACATTAACACTTACAATAGGGGGCTGATTTGCCAAAGTCCTTTAGCAAGTGGAAAGACAGGAGACTAAACCTTACCTATCTCACTCCAAGGCATTTCTGTGTAGTGTTATCCCTTATAACTTCTCTGTAATTACAATCCAATGCTCGTCTTAGTTAAGATAGAAAATGAATGTAAATAGGAAATCACACATTGATAAACAGATATGTAAATTGCAATGTATTTTGTAGAATTAAAGGAAAATGATGTGAAAACTTATGACAAAATTTAATAGCATAATAAATAGACAAGAAAAAAGAAAGATTTTTTTTATGAAATAGGACTGATTAGTATCTACAATGTTCAAATAAAAAGACAAGTTAAAAATTAAACTTTTAGTGTCATCTTAATTTGAATTTGCCTAGGAAGAACATTTAAGAGAAAAATTGACTTAGGTCAGTTTAGAGATCATTTGTAGAAACACTAAGAAAGGAATGAGGAAGTGAGCAAAACAAAAGAAAGGAATATAACAGAAGAAATGTGATTAAGTACTGACGAATTTGAGTAAGTACAACTGAATGTCTTTGGGGAACTTCAGAAACATTCCCACAAACTTTGCCTCAAAGTTGTCTCTCTGATGGGATAAGGCACTAAGATATATGTATAGTGACTTCCACTAGTCATTGTTTAATAGTAACTTCATGGTGGTAATTCTGGTCAGCTAGGTACCATGCTGAGTGGGCGCCATGACCCAAAGTGGATATCACCCAATGAGATCTAACCAAACATATGTCAAATAGTAAAGACCGAAAAATTATGACTCATCCATTAAGAACATCTCTTTCTATTATATGTAATACAAAAGTATGACATACTGCAAAATGGACTAACTACATTGGGACCAAACCATAAAAGCCCATTCCAAGTGTTTAAAATTCTGTCACAGTATTTCATCGTTCATCGAATAAGCTTCTCAGTTTATCTTTTCAATCAACTAAATTTCAGTGATATATTTCTATCATTTATATAGTATTTATTTTGTTTTAATAATTATTATTTATTTTTGATAAATGTTGGCTTAGTAAGTTATTTATCATTTCAGTGAGGAGTAATTTTTACTGTAAATTTAAGATTATTTTTCTGGGCCGGAGATTTAGCTCAGTGGTTTCGGCACCTGCCTCGCAAACCCAAGGTCCTGAGTTTGATCCCGGTAACCACATAGTGCTGGGAGTGGTGACTCACGCCCACCAGCAATCCACATACCACAGTGCTGGGTGTGGTGGCTCACGCCTGTAATCCCAGCACTTGGAAGGCAGAGACAGGAGGATTGCTGAGTTCGAGGCTTGCCTTGGCCACATAGTGAGCTCAGGGCCAGCCTGAAATGCAAAGCAAGATCCTGTCTAAAAAAAAAAAAAAAAATCTCGTATTAATGCTTAGATATTTATTGCCATAAAATGGCTGCTTAATATGGCTTTGGCATAAGTATATACCTGAAAATATTATGTTTACATTTCTATTTATCTTACGATATTTCCAAATTTTCTTATTGTTTGTTCATTAATGTTTTCATTAATTCTTTTGATCTTTTATTTTCAGCTATACAGTTTCATTTGGGAAGTAAAATTGATGGTTGGATGGTCTAAACTTCTCTCTTCATTATATTTTAACAACTTTTAGCTTCAGTCAGAATATAGTGTACCCCCACTCTTTTCTGTGGATTTCCTACAAAGATAATTTTTTTCCGTATATTATTGTTGAATTAAAGTGTTAATGGAGTAATGAGTATCTGAGAATTTCTGTTAAAATATCTTGATTCTGGAAGAAGAAAATATGAAAAAAAATCTCCCTTCCTTAGGGAAAATATTATATGCCAAATCCTAACTATATCCTCTAATTCTTTGTTTTCCTTCAAATGTAGAGTATATCTTCAAGACAATAAATGAATAAAGATTTTCCTTTCACCACGTTTCCTTCATGTATAATCATCATCATCATCATCTTCATATTTATTATATTAATAGTATAACATAGTGTAAATAATAAATTATAATTAATCAATATTATAATGATTATGCCATATTAAATATTATTATAATTACTATATGATACTATTTATAATATTTTGTTTCAGTATAATTATTATTAATATATTATAATAATTGTGACTATTATAATATATATTATGCTATTGAAATAAGTAATATTAACAAATATGACTTGTTTGTCCACTGCTGCACTTAATAGCTTTGCTCTGAAGAATCTCATGAAAAATTCATTGTATATTATAATAGAAGAAATCATTTCTATCTAGTATGAAAGGGAATTAAAAATAAGATTTAAACCTAATGGTTATGGCTCATTGCAAATAACACCTAGGAACAGAGTTGAGACAGAAAAAAATTAAAATTTCAAGCTTTACAAATCAGCAATAGTTCTGGAGATCTCATATTTCATGTATAGAAAGTCACTATTTAATCCACTATATTTTGTAGTTCTGAAAAAGATGTTCACAGGGTGACTCAGTCGGAGATCAGCCTGGGTAAGGGTAAGGGTGAGGGTAAGGGTGAGGGGCACACACAGACAAATGTGTGAAGGAGATCAAATTAATTTCAGAATTTGAATTAAATTAACGTTAAATGTCACTAAATTTCCCACAGAAATTAAATTATTTTTTTACAGAGAATCAAAGACTATCTGAAGTCAACCAAATTATTAAAATGAAGGCTAGTGAAATTGTCTGGAATATTCCAATTTATCCACAAAATTTACTTTAAATTTTTCATGAAACTGTTGATGTGATTAATCATAAACATTCAGTTTGAAACTCTGTTAGAAATGAGAAGACAGTAAAATGAAAGTGGAAATAAAGTAATAATCTCAGTTTTTCAAAATAATTACTTCATAAGATATTTTTAAAATATGGAAAGTGGTTGTTACACACATGTGTCTATTTTAATAGTTATGTTTTTGGAAAATATAAGATAGTGATAGATGATTAAAATTTCCCTATTGAAAGCATCTACGTCAACAGAGACATACGTAATTCATATGCTGAAACTTTCAGCTGCTATTTTTCTGTGCACTAGGTAATGGAGTAGAAGAATTAGTTGCCTGGATAGATTGCTTTGAATCTGGAGATGTATTTTGAAAGGAAAATACAGTGCAAAGTATACCTAAATTCACCAATAAATTTACAATAATAAAATTTTTAAAAACAAATACTTTTTTCTTAAAATATCATGCAAATAATTGGTGTTTGGTATATTTTTATTGTTTTTAAAACGACATTATTCAACATTTTCTTTTAGAAAATTATATGAATGAAGTAGATATTTATGAAGAGGTAAAACTGGTAGTGACTTAATTTTCATTAAGATACTGGCAATTTTCAATTAGTGAAATTTATCTCATTGACCTAACAGTGATTTAGAAATTCAAGAATTTTTAAGAGTTGGGTAAAATATCACTCTCTCACTATAAGTTTCTTTAAGAAAGAACGGGTAGCGGTAGAATTTCCACTAGAAAAGTAAGAATTTATTACTGTTTTCTTAGGGTTGAAGAACGAAGTATACCAAACTAGTTTCAATGACTGTTCTAGAAACTTTTGGGGACTCACATAAATCAAGAAAATTATACAGATCTCATTATCTTTCTTTTATTTAAGATAATAATCATAATGTAAGGGTCCTACTTCTGTGAATGAAAGTATGCTTAATTACATTTCAAAACCTCAGCCTCTAAATTCCATTAACTAGAGGAGCAGAATTTCTGTCTCTTAATTTTTGGAGAACCGAAGTATCCAGCTCTCACCAGTGTGCAAAGAGCAATTTGATTTTGAAAAGAGAAGTCTAGTATCAATAAGCTTATTTCTCTGAGAAACTACTTGTTATTAAGAGAGTTCCTATAAAATTCCATGTCACAGCACATGAAGCACTCTATCACTGTCAACTAAGGATAATCATTTCTCATGGAAAAAAACAAAAAAAAAAAACAAGACTCATTTTCTATTGCCTTTGAAACAGGTACTGTCAATATGATAGTCTTTATTCTGGAAGACACTATAATTTGTCATTTTTCTCAAATGTTTATGCATTAGAGGTAATAAAATACATCTGTATATAAATTGTACTAATAATATTTTAGTATTTTGTATAGTTTAATAGTCAAATGACTATTCGTGAACACCTCTATTCCTCACAGTCTGAAAATCTGGTGTAGGTTGATAACCAGTTCATAATGGGCCTACATGACTTAGAAAGACTGAGGTTTAAGGGGCCAGGGATGTAGCTCAGTGGTGCTGCTCCTTGCTAGCAAGAGCAAGATCCTGAGTTTGATACCTGGTACTGCTGAAACAAACAAACAAATAAAAAGCCCTTGCTTTTAAAATGTAAATAAAACTGACTAGAGATTATATATCTCTGAGCAGTGGTACCAGTTCCAATATCTACTGCCCCCCCCAAAAATGTAAATGGTGAATGAAACTAAATTATAGAAAATGAATTTTCGTTCATTTATTTCACTGTGAAGTTATTTGCACAGAAAAAAAAAATATTTGTGTATTCTCAGTAAGCATATTTTTTTCTTTGCATTCTAAGGTGATCGATCACTTGGAAACTTGGGTTTTAATTTCAAAAAAGGATTAAAATGACATTTATGGAACATTACTAAATAAGTCTTATCATTCTTAATGTTTCTTTAGCTAAGCTTGGTGTGTGCCTTTAGTCATGGCTACCTGGGAGTCGAGACTGAGAATTGAGTTGATTTCAGACCAGATTAAGAAATTTAGCAAAGTCTCATCTCCAACAAAAACAACAATAAATTATTTTAGCTCTATTTTTGTTTTGCAATAAACACTTTTTTGCAAATGTAATATCCTTTCTCCTCATTTTCTCATTCACTAGAAGGGGGTAAAGATCATCCACATGGAACACACAGTTTTTGTGCTGAGTGATGAAACTTTTCATTTCAGATATAAAAATATGTTTGATAGCAGATGGTGAATTAATATATTTATTAAAATATATAACTTGACGCCATACTCCTAAGTGGAATAAATGATACATATGTTTAAAGTTTGAATAGATTCTCTGAAATGAGAAACTGAAGGTGTAAATGAAACCCAAAATGTATAATAGATACTGTGAAATAGGAAGAAAGGGCTCAAAAGGGGAGTGAACTGGGGGAGGGGCAAGTGAAAAGAAATAAAGGAAAAGGAAAAATTGAAATTGGAAACAAAGCTAATGTATGCAGGGGAGAAGTTGAAGAGGACATGGGAATGGGAAAAATATGAATCAAGATGCATCATGTAGCTGGGTGTGGTGGCTCACGCCTATAATCCCAGCATTCGGGAGGCAGAGGCAGGAGGATTGCTGAGTTCGAGGCTTGCTTGGGCTACATAGTGAGCTCAATGCCAGCCTGAACTAAAAAGCAAGACCCTGTCTCAAAAAAAAATAAAAAAAAATAAAAAAGATGTATCATGTACAGGTTCACTTTCACAATGATGGCTGTGATCATAAATTGTACTTAAAATGTACCAATAAACTCAATAAAATGTATCAAATGCATGACTCAAATCTCCATCTGTGAAAACATGTTTTTTTTTTTTTGAGACAGGGTCTCACTTTGTAGTTCAGGCTGGCCCTGAGCTCACTATGTAGCCTAGGCAAGCCTGGAACTCAGCAATCCTCCTGTCTCTGCCTCCCAAGTGCTGGGATTACAGGTGTGAGCCACCACACCTGGCTGTGAAAACATATTTTACGATTAGTCTAAGTATTGTAATCAGTGTTTGTCTCATAAGAAATTACTCATGAGTCTTAATGATTCTTATGGGGTCGCAATAAACCTTAAACTCATTAACTAATCAAAAAGAAACCCTGAAAGACTGTCATATTAAAATATTATTAATGCTACATTTACAATATGATGAGTCCAATTTTAGGTGCCTTGAAAAATATTTAATCCTTACAAAAATCTTGTAATGCTATTATTATCCTCATTTAAAGGGGAAAGTATAGAAAAAAATTAAGATCTACTATGTACATATACCAATTCTTTACATAAAATATAAACATGGCCTGGAATCATGTACTAACAAAAAATTCAACAGATGCATCTTCAGAGGGAAAAAAAACCCCTGAAAAACCTGAAACATAGAAAGTTTCCTGAATTTTCACAACGAGAGACATTTTATTTCGTTTTATCTATCTATCTATCTATCTATCTATCTATCTATCTATCTATCTATCTATCTATCTATCTATCTATCTATCTATCTCATCTATCTATCTGTCTATCTATCTATCTATCTATCTATCTATCTATCTATCTATC
>PVIC010040679.1:0-16562 GCA_004025085.1 Thryonomys swinderianus
CCCTGTCTCAAAAAAAAAAAAAAAAGACAGGGTCTCACTTTGTAGTTTAGGCTGGCCCTGAGCTCACTATGGTGCCCAGGCAAGCCACTGCGAACTCAGCAATCCTCCTGTCTCTGCCTCCCAAGTGCTGGGATTACAGGCGTGAGCCACCATGTCTGGCTTTGTAGTATGTGGTGTTGATTGTTGGTGGGTGTGTCTCCACGCCCAGCAAAAAAAATCATTTTTAACTAGACCTGTCCTTCCAACTTACTGTGAGTGAACCACAGACCACATTTTAAGAAAGGCTTCTCCAGTGTTAGTCTACTTCCAAGAAGCCTCTGAAATCATCTGCGAACACAAGTCATCTTAGCACTATGCACGTTGGAATCTTCATTACTTGGTTTTTGTATTATATTAAAAAATGCATTCTGATGATTTTCTTTTTACTTGGGTATAGTCACCATGACCTTTGTCTTTGTAGTTAGTGAAAATATCTTTGTGTAAAGGAGACTGAGTTCATTTGATTACAAAGGGAAATGTTTAAAGCTAGCTTTGGTACAGGTACTCAGGATTGTATGATCCAAAGACAAAAAGTCTGAAATAATTAAGAAAACTGATAACACAGTGAAGAGAAAAATGTTTTTAGAATATAGTGGTTTGAAATCCTTAAAGCCGTATCCAAGATGACACAGAGGCACTGCAGCAATGGTCAACATGATTTAGCCAAAGTTCATCACCTACTTGGCTGCCAAGAGCCCAGAGAATCAAAGGATATTCTTGTTGTTGTCAGGGGATCAAATAGGAGAAATTAGGCCAATGACAGCACCAGTCACGATCTGTTCATATGGCATAAACACTGGGCCTCTGTCCTGAAACTGATTTCAAAAACATGAACCTTAGCAGTCTCATATTGGTCTGGAGTTGAACAGAAGTTCTCTCACACAGCTCTTGAGTCCTCTCCTCATTTCCCACACTGAGGCGAAGCGCTGAGGCCCAGGGAGGGGACGTGACTCAGCCAAGTCAGAGAGTACGTCATAAATATATTAAAGATAACATCTTCTCCCCTCAAGTCGAGAACTCTTCAAGAAAAAACATCTCTTAAGTAAAGACATCAACTAATCGAGGTCTTCATTTCACATGTTTTTGCCATCTTGTCTTTATTGCAGATAACTTCCAATTCAATCCCATCTTCTCAGATGCTAAGCATGAACTACCAGTTGATAGGGAAGGCTTTCACTGATGGGTGAGAGGGCAGAGAGGGAGAGATAAGCACCAGGCACCTAGGGACACTGGATGCCACTTGTTTTCCCCAGACTTGCCATCTACCGTGTCTTAAGTAACCAGACGATCTCATCATGAATGGGTTTGTTTTGAAAAGCTTCAGACAACTGGTTAGGATAGAATGAAAAATTCCACTACTGCTGGTACACAGTTAAGAGCTTTCTTGACTTTAAGCTCTTTAGCATTTTAGAAAACGAAGGATAAGTAACAAAGTAGATGCTGCAAATAAGGGCCTTGGTACATACTTCGAGGATTTAACTCATTTGGTGACTCATACACCCTCCATAGGCATTTTTTAATAGGTGGAATCCAGCTTACATTTTAAAGCTATTAAGCTGGGCTTACAAAACTGATTTTGAACAATTTGGATGCTCAGCTTTATACAACCTGCAAGGAATGCTTCGGAGGCCTGTCTTTCTGTGTCCACAGCGATGTAAACACATGCTTCACTGTTTGTATTTGAGTAGCAGAAGCTAATGGGAAACAAATGTGGGGACTCCAATGAATCCTAGTTCTTTTGGAATGCCATTATTTTTTATACGTTGTGCATATCCACAGAGCCTAGCATGTGACCTCTGCTTTGCATGCACGCTTTCTTTTAACAAATACACCAAACCACAGCCACAACTAATTGGAAACAATTGCAACTCCAAGCATTTGAGATGAAGCCAGAACCCAAACGTACAGAGCTTGAATTAATGGCTGTGTATGCACTTCACATGCTGAGGAGGTATTAATGGAGTTAACAGCGTGAGCTCTGGAATCTGACCAGCATGGATGTAAACCTCACCTTAGCTTAATTATAAGCTGTGTGATTTGAGGCAAGTCATTCAGCCTCAGTTTTCTCATCTGTAAAATGGAGGATAATATCATGTGTTAACAGTGCAGGGTCACTGAACGATTAAACGGCACCATTCCCAGTTCCGTGGACTCTTTTTTCAGAGAACTTCCCATTGTTTAAAACTAATTTTATAGTGTCCTGTTGCCTCTCCACTAGACTAACTGAAGGAATGATGGTTAGTTTTGATTACCAGTGACTAGTATAGTGTTTGGGAGAAAGTAAGGTAATATTCTAATACATCATTAAGTAGATAGATGAACAAATAAATAGAATACGCACATATAGCCTTTAGGACATTGTCTCGTGTTTATTTTTGTTTGTTTCTTTTGGTGGTACCAGGGATGGAACTCGGGCCCTTGTGCTTCCAAGATAGGTGTGGTACCACTTAAGCTAAGTCCCAGGTCTTATTGTCTTGTTTTTGGACATGTTAGCTCTGCTGCTTAGGATAATGAGGAGGATTTCGAGAGGTAAGAAGAGCAGCCACCCACAGCAGCAGACATGAAGAGCGTGTTATGAATACACTGTAAGGCAAAACAAGCAGCACTCCATGGCCTTACACTGGGGCACCAGAGAGAAGTCCAGGGGAATAGGAGAGTCTGAGAAAACGCTTTGGATGTTGCTAGTAAGATTAAGGGTGTATGCACTAAGGATGCATGAGAGATGTAACATGATGCCGAGAGACCTACTTACTAGTGGTTATGCTTCAGCACGGATCAGCAAACTGCACCCACAGACACTTGGCTGTGCCCTGCCCCCACATCTACGTCTTACCCACAGCACGTGCTTCCTCCACCACTTCCAGCTTCCTGGAGTATTGATGTATGTTGTGAAGATAGTGCTGAACTTTATGAACATAAGTCTTCTAATTAAATAAATGCCTGACAGTGGAAGAGCCCAGGATGTGAAGGCAATAAACTTGAGTGTGGAGGTAAAGCCATCTAGGTAAGGGTCCTTTTCCAGCGGTACAAATGATTTTTGTAGTTTTAGGATGCCATCCCCCACCTCAAAGTAGAAATTTTCCAATGATATTGCCAGTGCAGGGTGGATATCCCTCATCTGAAATGCTTGCAAACCTAAATGCTTTGAATTTGAGATTTTTTTGGATTTTGTAGTGTGTGTGTGTGTGTGTGTTGAGATATCTTGGAGATAGGACGCAATTTTAAATATGAAATTCATTCATGTGTCATGTATAATTTATACATATAGACTGAAGGTAAATTTATACTATGTTTTAAATAATTCTTTGCATGAGATAAAATTTCATGGTGTAGAGTATTGGACTCAGAGCCCTAACAACTCACAGCTCTTTTTATTTATTCCTTCTTTATTTTGAGACCAAATAGCACCAAGTCACTAAGTTGTTTGGGTTGGGCTCCAATCTGAGATCCTCCTGCCTCAGCCTCTCATAGTGCTGAGATGAAAGGCATGTGCCACCACCCCTGGCTAGCATTTATTGTTTTAATAATTGAAAACACCTCCTTACCTATTTTCTCAACTGATCTACTCAGGACCCTTGTGAGGCCACAGGGAAGGTACTAGTAGCCTCATTTTACAAAATCGGGAAACCAGAATGGGGAGAGACTTGAGGCACTGTGCTCATTTTTTAGTCTGAAAACTTGTAAAAGGCTGACTAGAGTAAGGTTTGTTAGTGTTGGGAGAGGAGTTGTAAAAGACAGGCTTGACATACCAGCACTGACTTGGAAAGGGCCCGGCACTAGGACTCGCACAGCGCCTGATGTGTACTCTCACTCAGTGCTTGGGATGTAACTAAGAGAAGCATACAAACCACTGGGCCACCAAACAGAATGAGCAATTCATTGGTCAGCTTTTGGTTTCTCCCAGCCTCTGTTTGTTTGTCTGTGGTCTGACACACCCTCGGAAGGGAGTGGCCGATTCCTGCCAGGGAACTCTGGATGTATAGCCCGGACAGTTGGGCAGAGGTACAGACAGACTGCTGTCATTTGCTTCACTGGGCTACCTGAGAGGCAGGTCCCATACTTCGCTCCAGGTGACGAGCTCCCTCCCCTGACGGAGTGAGGTAGAGTCAAAGGGGAGGGCAGACGACCAAGCCGTTATGGCAAATGAACCAACTAACCCAAAGCGCTGAGGGTCTGAATGGGCTTCCCAAGGGCATACAGTGTTCTCTTCCAAGCGTCTCCCAGCTAAGCAGTCTCTCTTTGCTAGGTTGGACTGCAGGTGTGTGCCGTGTCTGGGGCCTGTAATGCCCTCCTCGCGGGTCTCCAGCCTACTTGAATAAAGCCCCGCCACACTGAAGCTGTAAGGCTGCGGCCCAGCCCGGCCTGGTCCCTGGAAGCCAGCTGCTCAGCTTGTCCGGCCGCATGCGGCAGCAGAGTGCAGTCCCAGCGCAGTTCCCTCGCAGGCCGCCAAGGCCAATTTCCCTTCAAACGCCTCTGACCCGCACTCTCGTCTTTGTTGAAGATTGCTGACAGTTTTGTCCCTAAGTCAATCTTAAATCACTGTGAAAAGCCACAAGGATAAAATACAACTTTTCGTCTCGAAGGAGAACTTGCTTCAAAGACATCCGTGAAACCCCCAGGCACTGCTGGGCTTCCAAAGGAACTGCTGTGGTAAGATGAGTCCAGTGACAGAGGCCGAGGGTCCCGGAGCGACAGTATACTGAGATATTACACATTTGCTCAGGGAACTGAGGTTACACAGACATGATCTGAGCGTTTACTATTGTCCCAGTGCATAAATGTGATTTATTCCAAATAGACATCTTGTGGTTATACTTTTGGGAAATGAAAATTCTTGCCTCTAAAAATAACCTGTGTATGAACCACAGGAGCCATGTCACTGGGCATTGGGTCTCAAGAGTCGACCTCAATGAGTGGGGGACAGTGGCTCATTATTCTTCCAGAAGGTCAATGATGCGCTGAGCCTTAGCAAAATGCCTCTAGCCCCCACCACCTCGCTTCTTTCCTTGAAAGACCAGGTAGAGATTGGGATTTGTGAATAGGCTTGCAATGAAGATAGCTTTCCTTTTCTGGTATGCCATTGGAAAAATATAAAATTTTAAGCATGTTTCAGGTAGGTAAGCCTGTGTTGTATTATTGGGAAGTACAATAAATGACCTGGGCATCTGGCACGAAGAGCTGGTTGTGGCTTTCCAGTTTCTTTGTGTTTCAGAGAGTTTCAGACCCTCTCACTAAATTTTAGGCTCTGGCATCCTAAAGGGGGGTGCAAAGATTCTCATGGAAAATGGGAAACATGAGTAAAATTATTCCAATATTTATATTTAATAACATAGCTCTAAACGCTGAAATAGAAGAAGCCAGAGTGGTGCTCTTGTATACTTTTCTTAGCTTCATTCTTTAAGTGAAAGTTAACTTCAGAAAAGCTCAGATAATACCTTAAATAAAAAGTGGGGTATACATGAAAATAGTGCTATGTTTGGTAAATACAGCATTTAAGATGTTAAATTGCTCTTTTTGAGTCCACCACATATAAGTTTTGTAACACTTTGGTCACAGAAGACAACTAAAGCACTGGACTCTCAGGAAGACCACCAACAAGCCCGGCTATGGATCGCAGCCACCAAATGATGTCCTTCTTTGTGGAAGAGGTTTCTCATGAGTGATTTGAATGGTTTAATCAAATGGGTTGAAGGAATGTGAGCTGGAACTGCGGGTATTTTCCAATAGGAAAAGAATTTGAGTCCTGATTTTTGTGAACTGCTTAGAACACCTTTTTTTTTTTTTTTATTCTTTGGGACAGGGTCTCGCTTTGTAGTTCAGGCTGGCCCTGAGCTCACTGTGTAGCCCAAGCAGGCCTCGAACTCAGCAATCCTCCTGCCTCTGCCTCCCAAGTGCTGGGATTGCAGGCATGAGCCACCACGCCCAGCAAGGACACCATTTTAAGCTTATCTCTGAACACTCAAATTAAACTCAAGTTTGGCGATTAGTACATCCCATATTCACTATTTTGCTGGAATCTCTTGTTAATCAGATGGTCTTCTAGCAAAATCCACAGCCTTGTGGCAGCCTAGCAGGTTAAGTTCATTTCTTGAAAGTAAGCATGGAGGTAGGTCTTAACACTGCTACAGACATTTCCGGTGGCATTTGTGTCTCTCTCCCTATTTCTTCTTATTCATGAATCCCAAACCTCATCAACCATTTCTCTGACTGCCCCTACCTAGGAATCCATTCCTCAGAAAGCCCCCTTGTTTTTCCTAAGAAGCTTATTAGAATTTAACCACGGGGTCTGGGAAGAGCATTATGTAACCAAGCCCAGATAATTTGTGTTCAGCGTTGGGCAGAACTCTAACCTGTGCTATTTTGGCTAGGTATACATTGGTAGAAATGATGGTGAATTCTTTTCTATGTTTTGGTAAGGTGTGCACATTGTGCTTGTTCCTGGGACTGAAAAGATTGGCTGGTTATCTTACCTGGATTCTTTCCCTATCCCACAAAGTTATTTGGCGATGACAGTGGTAATAGAGCGGCAAGAGTAGGAGAATGTAAGTGTGGGAGGGAGAAAGGACAGCTTATAACAAGCTCTGGCCAACACATACTTATAGTTTCACCTTTCTTTGTTTCTTTTTACTGAGCTCAATACGTAAGAATGTCTTAACCAGTTCTAACATGGGCTTCCTCACCATGCTCTGAGATTCTTTGCGGTCATATTCAATTAACAACTCACTTGAAAAAAAAAACAAAACCTCCCCTCCCTTACCGTTTACCTCTATGTAACTAATATATACACATTCTGAACATTGTGCTCATTCAACATAATTCTACAGCTATCATAGTTGTCATTGTTGAAGAAATCAACCTGAATGCTCTTGCTACATGCAACAGGAAAGGAGATGGATGAGAAACAGGGTACTTATCAGAGGATGGCATGTAATACTAAATAAACAGATATTAGATGTATTAAGCACCCAGAAATACTGAGTTTTATACTCAACAGCTTACTAAGGGAATTGACAGGAATGGTGACTTAGAATGCATTTGAGAGATCATATGGTCCAGTCCTTCATTCTACAGAGCCCACACAGATAACCCATTGTACAACTTTTCAACTATAATAACAGCTATATTAGTCAGGTTTCCCATTGCTGGAACACAATACAAATTAAGCTTAGGGGTCAGAGGATTTAGTTCATGATCAGCAGGCTGCAAGGCAGGAATATCATGGTAGATAGGCTCGTCAAAGCAATGCTGCATAGTTTATAGTGGCAGAGAAGCAGAGAACAGGAACAACACCAGAAGGGAGGGGAAGAGGACCCTGTATAGACCATAAGGTTGTGCTTCATGGCCCACTCAGACACACCCAGAAGTGTGCTACACTAATTTCGTGGGTGGACGTCAAAGCTGATCAAGTTGACATTCCACACTAACCACCACACCATGCTATGAATCATGCTATATTTCTGCCTAATCCTTGGACATAACCCAGGAGAATCAGTTAGGGGTAGATAAAGTGAGAAAGACAAAAGGAGACTCAAAAGGTGAAGAATGCATTCAGGTCTAAGTGGAAACATTTTCCTCCCTAATTTCTTAGCCAAACCTGATCAGATCACAGGTGGAGAGGAGTATAATATGCCTCCTGGGTGAATGTAGCAGCCAACTTCCAGGTTGCCATAATAAGTGGCAGCTATATAGCATAAAACCTACCCTCAAGAAATATAAAGTATAAAAGGAATTATACTCTAGTAGGTGTGGAAATGTGGCAGAATAGACCAGCTCAAATGTTTTTTGTCTTACCTTTCTAAAAGCAAAATGAAACAAACCTAAACAAAACCCAAGTTCAGCACATGAAGAGGACTTGTGGTTTCCACATACAAACTATAAACTCCTCCAACCTTTCAAAATCTTCATCTATCCCTCATTAAGTGAATAAATCAATTGGCAAAAATATACAGGAATTTTTTTCCCTCCTACTCATGTGTTCCTGTAATTTCAGGTAAAAGCATCATAACAAGGCTTAATCACACTGTGGACCTCGTAAGAGTATTCAGTTGAACATGCCATTCCACTTCCTATTTTCTTTACACAAGTTTAAGTGTTTGGAAAATCTTATTAATGCAAATGGTAAATTCCTAAGTCATGGTGGCTTTCAACTAAATGGCAACTTCAACTAGGTTGCTGCCAAAATGATTAAATTTGGTAGGAGGGTTATAATTTATACACCTTTAAATAGCAACTGTATTTTAGCACTACCCTGACATTTCAGATGGTCAACATCTTGTGTGTTCAGGTTTACAGACAGAAGCACTGTATACAGCGCAATCATTAGAGAAGTTGTGTATAGTGACTCTCAAGTTTGAACTCAATTCTAGCATCATTACCAGAGACCTGACCCCTGAGAGAATGGGAGCCCAACACATTCACACGGATAGTAGTCACTCTTGTACTGACGTTTTAATTAATGGAAAGTAAAAAATCCATAGCCGTAAGAAGGAGGAGGCTAATGTTGCTGCTAATGATGTTCTTCTCCTTCCTCAAACATGTCCCTACCTCACCCCACCCCAGCTTCACTTATGTTTCTCATTTCTAGGTACACCAGCCAGAGATAAGATTTATTTTTCATTAGCTCAACTGGGAAAATAGTTCTTTCACTTTAAGCATTTAGCGTTTAGTTTTTTTTTTTTAAAATATAGGTCAAACCTGTACACTCGGAAATGTCATCTTGCCTAAAGAAGCACACTCAAACACTGTATTGCTTTGTGAGATTTTACTTTCCAGTTGTATGGAAAATAATTATCCAAGCCTATTATTTCTCTCATTTCTGTCTCTACATCATTATAATTTACAGCCCTTCTCACCACTCAGCCAAGCTGATGAAGAAGTAACAAAGAAATAGTGTCTCCAACTGGCCAAGGTTGGTCTTTGCCACAGCTACTTCCCAGAGGACTCAGCCTCTCAAATGGTCCAATAGAGTCCCCAGAGTCTGCCAGTTCACTCTTCAACTGGGTGGCCTCTACCATTCCTATACTTCCACCCTGCCCAAATCTCCTCTTTACTTCACTCACGACCCTGTACTTTGTGATACATTTTCCAAGTATTAACCTCCATATCTGTCCAATGGAAATGATATCACCTCTCTTTATGGCCTATCATGAGGACATAATTTCACACTGTGCCCAGACACACAATGGACAAGAAACCAAGTAAAGATTCTCTTCTCAATAGTGACTAATAATGGTTTTAGATATGATTGCCCATTGGGAGGTTGTACTCTTAAACCAAGCCCTCTGAGAGAATGATTCCCAAAGGAATGACTGGCAATGGAGACCACACAGACTGAAGTACACGGTGGAAGAGATATTTTGCTGTAAACAGGTATCTTTAGATATCCACGGACTTATCTCACATTGGCACCTGTCAACTTCTGTCCACGAGCATCAACTCAAGTTCCACGTACTATTAAAAAATACTTATGCATCTTAAAAATCAAAACATTAAAAGGAAAAACAATCTCAAGTAAAAGAGTATAAAACAAACCTCACTAAAAATGAACTTCTCCCAAATGAAGAATTTTCTTAGGAGCCAGAAGTATATCCAAATATTTATAGCTTTTGGTGAATGTGAATGTTCTTCTACTCAGCTTGCTTCACCAAAGGATTTAATAAAAAATGTTCCAAGAACTTTCACAAAAACTTTAAACCTATTTTAGTAACTATCTGGAACAATATCAAACACAAAGAATGAAAGAGACCAAACTGAGTTTGTACATAAAACAACATAGGAAAGTTATGAATGTCAGTGGGCTAAGAATAAATGATAGGGAGACACATAAAATGTATGCTATCATGGAAAGAGCCCTCGGCATAGGCGCTTCAGCTTTCTCATTTGTAAAACAGTAATAAACACACTTTTTGCCCTGGCAAAAGCACTAGGCTGCCTTTAGAAGGAAATGTAATAAACCTAAATAAGTACTTTGGAAACTATGAAATATAAAAGAGTGGTTTTTATAAGTACAATGGTCCTACCAATTTCAAATAATTTCACAAGGATCAATTTATTACCTCATAGATAAGTGAAGATTTTATAAAAGAAATCAAGAGGAAATGAGACATCTATCTATCTATCTATCTAATCTATCTATCTATCTACCTATCATCTATCTATCTATAATTTATCAGCTATTAAAACTATACCTGGGCCGGAGGGTTAGCTCAGTAGTTCCGGCGCCTGCCTCGCAAGCGCAAGGTCCTGAGTTCGATCCCCGGTAACCACATACAATGCTGGGCATGGAGACTCACGCCCACCAGCAATCAATACCACATACCACAGTGCCGGGCGTGGTGGCTCACGCCTGTAATCCCAGCACTCGGGAGGTAGAGACAAGAGGATTGCTGAGTTCGCGGCTTGCCTGGGCTACATAGTGAGCTGAGGGCCAGCCAGAACTATAAAGCGAGACTCTGTCTCAAAACAAAACAAAACAAAAACTGTACCTGAGGAAGCACAAGCATACAGTGGAATTATTAGACAAAGACTTTTAAAAGTAATTATTTTTGGATGCTGGCGGTCAAGCCCAGAACTTCAGGCAGGCTAGGCAAGTGCTCTGTCACTGAGGTATAAAGACTTTAAAGTAAGCTACTTTAAATATGTTAAAGAACAAAGGAAACCATGTTTAAAGAAGCATCTGATAATAACGTCATTAAATAAATAATACCAGTAAAGAAAGGGAAATTATCGAAAACACCAAAACAGAAATTTTGGAGTTGAAAAGTAAAACAATGGAATGACTATTCAATAGAAGGGCTCAACCGCAATTTGAAATGACAAAAGAACAAGTGAAGTACATGTGCAGTAAGATAATTCAGTGTGGAAAAAAAAAGAACAAACAAAGTGAGTAGGACCTCAGAATGCTGCAGAATAGCATCAAGTGTATCAATGGATATATAACTGGCAACTGAGAAGGAGAGAAACAGGCCAAACCAATCTGTGAAGACACGATGGCTAATAACTTCCTCATTTTCCTGAAGAACATCAATCTGTGTATCAAGGAGGGCTGAGGGTTTCGCTCAGCGATACTGTACTTGCCTACTATGCATTAGGCCTTGGGTTTAATCCCTAGCACTACACACACACACACACACACACACACACACACAAAGTCAACGAAAAAATGCTGAAAATCATGAGTCATTAGTGAAATGCAAATCAAACCCACAATGAGATGCCATTTCACAGCCACTAAGATGGTTATAAAAGGAATAATTTAAAAGAAAAATATGTAAAATGGTTGAGTTACTATGGATAATAGTTTAGTTCTTCTTCAGTTGCTTCAGCATAGCATTATCAGATGATCCAGTAATTCTACACGTAGGTATATTTCCAAAATAATTCAGAGTAAGAACTCAAAAAGATATCTGTATACCAATGTCCATAGTACCATATCCATAATAGCCTAAAGGTGCTTAGTCCAAATGTTTCTGAAGAGATGAATGGATAAACAAAAACAGTATTTCTGTACAATGGAACATCATTTAGCCATAGAAAGTGATTAAGTTCTGATACACAGTATGAAATGAAAACATTATGCCAAAAAATTAAAGCCAGGCATTAAAAAACCCCATGAATTATATAATACCATTTATATGCAATGTCTCAAACAGGCAAACCTATTGAAACATAAAGTAGATTAGGAATTGATGAAATTTTGGGGGAAGGAGCAATGGGGAATGAATAATGAATAAAATATTGGGCAGTTATGTTAAAGTAGAGGAATTAAATTTATTCAGTAACAGTAGCAGTTGCACGAATGACTCTCTGGGTATCCAACTAGAAACGTGGCATATGAGGTTGTTACATTTCTGAAATTTCAGTTATATTTCTAGCTTCATCTTACAAAAGACCAATATTTGTAGAACACTACCACACTCATCTAAACTAATGTTGCTGTCTGTCTGATAGGTACAAAGGCAACAAAAGTCTATTTCCTAATCCTGGTGATGTGATCAAAGGCTTATGTTTCATTCCCCAGGTTTCTCAGGACAGTGCATACAAGGTTTCGGGGCTTTCTGTTACAAAAATAGAAAAATAATCAACTAAACCCATTCAAAATATATAAACAAAATGATTCTGTGGACAACAGGCCTTTTTTAGGTTCAACACTACAAATACTGAATTTATCAAGTCATTAACTCTCCTTACAAAAAGTTGCCTTCTAGGCTTATTGTTTGCATTATTCTTTGATAGTAGATTACAAGAGGACCCTGGAGTCTGGGACAGAAAGGACTCTTTAACCAGTTTGACTTTTATTGTCACTGGTTTACCCTCCACAAATCTCCGTTTATTTTTGTTGTTTATAACTTCTCCATTTGTACATCATCATTTAGGTATTCTAAAATAATCAGGCTGTACCTATCTCAATATTTGTATTCATAAACCAGGGGGGTTGTTCACTTAATTATGGTTTTTCTGAAACAACTATCAAAACCAAAATGTCCCACTTTAACTGATTTCATGAGCTAAGAATTTCTGAAAAGAGCCCTGAGATAAATGACTGGTTGATATCAGTACTGTCATCCTTATTCATTCATTTTTGATGGATTTAAATCTGGCTAATAACATACAGATTTAAATATAGATACCAAGATGTTAATTAGTCAGTGGACAGAAACATTACCAAAGACTCCCCTTTTTTCTTAGACAACATACATTTTGTTTCCATTATACTCTAGCTGACCTTTCCTATCAAGTCATATTTCCTGGTTTTAATTTAGTTCCACAGTCTATGCATCATTTACAAATTGGGCATATCATACAGTGTACCTAGAAAGCCAGATAAAAATTCCCTTCAGAATCTGCTATGGGCAACCAAACAAATCAAAGCCACCAAGTAATTCCAGTGGATATATTTGACCTAATTGCTATATGCTGACACGTAAAACAAATTGTTACATTACAGTTGACTGTACATTCTTACATGCTGTGAACACTGATTTATTTCAGGTTTTAAATCTTATGTTCAGCCTACAAATCTTATTACCTATGAGAAATCATATTCTGGCATTCAAATAAAATCCTTGCTGTTTGCTCGTCCAATAAATTGTAAACAAATTCGACCTGGAGTCATAGATATACTGGGCCTCCACAGATCATTTTCTAATGAGGTAGCGCAGTGTGTTGTTAAAAAGACCACAAGACAGTCAGTTATTGCTAGTTCTTTCACTTTTTGAGTCTTAGGGAATATTTCTTTACCTCTCTGGGCCTTGGTTTCCTCTTACTGTAAGAAAAGAGTTGAACTTCATGAACTGTAAGTCCTCCCCAGCTCTGACAGTCTATAATTTTTTTAAATTGCTGAGGAGAGGAGAAAGGAAATTATTTTGGAATGCGCACGTGTGTGTGTGTGTGTGTGTGTGTGTGTGTGTGTGTGTGTGTGTAAAGTTATTCGGAGATTTTTTTTATGGGGGAAGTATAATGTAAGGAAATCTGATCAGAATTTCTGGTTCAACACGGTAAGGCATACTTGCTAATCAAATGTTAATAAAGTGCTTACGGGCTTCAAGTCTGGAAAAGTAATTTTAAACACTTAGAAAAACAATGGAAATGTCAGCTGCTTTTTCACTTGCACCTAGAGGAAATTCTTGGCATTTAACCATGACATCCTCCTTCAATTCAACTACAGTACACTTGAACCTGCTAGCAACCTCTCGTTTTGAATCACACATGAAGACATTCAACCTAGAGAAGTATCTTTCCTTTGATCTGAATTTTGTCCATCCAGATTTTCCAGTGCAGCATTACATTTCTTATTGGAAATGCCTGCTATCTACACCTGAATGGCTGACTTAATGAAATCATGATATTATAATCAGAGTGCAGATTTGTCCAAGAGTAACTTCTAAATTTGATGGCCTCTTCTCTCAGTTGCCAAAACGCTGGGCTGAACTTGCAAAGAGGTAGAAGAATTGGCTGTTGACAAGCAGAGATATGAGAGGTACTGGGTGGCCCTGTGCCCCAAACCTTGTCCTTTTTAAGCACTTACAAGGCTTGACATTCTATTTTTAGAGACATGTTCCTTTGGCATAAACATTGATCGCTCCAGGTGTCTCCTTGAAATCAAATGTCTGTTAGAGAGGTAAAAGCTTAAATCATCTCCCAAAAGCTTACATCACCAACAGTTTATAGTAATATTTCTAAAAATGCATTCCTTAATACATTCCACCAGTTCCATTAATTATTGGAAAGAGAAATAGATGTTCGGGTAAGTTAGGAAAATTACTTATACTCTGTCTCTTCACTGAGAGCCACAGTGCAATTAGCATAGTGAGGTTCTGAGAAATCTTGCTGTACACAAACTCCATTAATTTTGTTTGCTGTTTCCTTACTTGAATACAGGCAACAGTTTAAAATTATGGTAAAATATACATAAAATAAAATTTAACACTTTAATAATGTTTAAGCTTAGATTTACATTATTGTGCAAACCAGTATCTGGAATTTTCATTTCACAAAACTAAAACCATTTACCCACTGAAAACCAACTCTTCACTTTCACAGGCTTTAGCAATCACCATTTTACTCTCTGTATTTGTGAGTTTGACTCTCTAAAATGTCTGATACATTATTTTTCTTATGTGATTGACTTATTTAACTTGGTATACTGTCTTTTTTTTTTGAGACAGGGTCTCACTTTGTAGTTCAGGCTGGCTCTGAGCTCACTATGTAGCCCAGGCAAGCCTTGAACTCAGCAATCCTCCTGTCTCTGCCTCCCAAGTGCTGGGATTACAGGCATGAGCCACCACGCCCAGCACTGTGGTATGCGGTATTGATTGCCGGTGGGCGTGAGTCTCCACGCCCAGCATTGTATGTGGTCACCAGGGATTGAACTCAGGACCTTGCACTTGCGAGGCAGGCGCCGGAACCACTGAGCTAACCCTCCGGCCCCTTGGTATACTGTCTTAAAGGTTCACTTACTTTATAAGATGACATAGTTTTAAAGGCTGAATGATATTTCATTGAATATGTGTATCACATTTTGTTTATTCATCTATCGATGGACACTTGGGTTGCTTCAATTGTTTAGCTATATGAATAATGTTCCTATGAATATGGGCATGCAAATGTCTCTTGAAGTCCTTGCTTTAAGTTCTTTCGGATATTTAACCAGAAGTGGGATTCCTAGGTCATATGATTATTTAATTTTTGTTTTTGTTTTGCAATGTCGGGAATTGAATCCACACATATGTTAGGCAAATGTTCTACCAATGAGCCAGGCCCCTAGCCTTTTTATTTTTGTGGTATTTGGCTTGGTTCACAAACTCAATTCTCTCCACATTTCCAGTTGCAAACTGAACCGGACGAGAACTGAATCAAATTTCCCCATAATGATAACACTGAATGTAACCACTGACTTTGATTCAGTTCTTGTCCAACCAGAACCATGAGAAAAAAAAAATCAAGTGTGGACCAAGGTATCACTGTATATTCCAAGACTTTTACATTTGTTTTATTTAATTATTTTTTGAATTTTGAGATAGGCTCATACTATGTTCCCCAGACTGGGCTTTGCACTTGTGAACCTCCTGCTTTTCTCTCACAGAGTTCGGGGATTATGGACATGCACCACCACACCTGGCTTTGCAGCCTTATTTTTAATTTTTCGAGGCAGTGCCAGGACACTTCCACAGGGGTACAGCATTTGACATTCGCAGTAATGGTATGTAAGATTTCTAACTTTTCCAGATCTTCACCAAACACATGCTACATTGCTTTTTTCACAGTAACCATCCTAATGGGTGTGATTATGGCAGTTTTAGTTTGCATTTCCTTAGTGATTAATGATACTGAGTGTTTTTGTATACTTTTAGAAGGAGAAATTTTACCAATAAAAGTTCTGTGACACATACTTAGGGCACATTGCCAGGGCAAACGTATGATGGTGATTGCCTTTAAGGATGAAGCAGTTTTTGTTTATTTTATGACTACTTTTTTAGCTTTTTGAGACAGGGTCTTGCTTTGTAGTTCACATTAACCCTGAACTCACTATGTAGTCCAGACTGGCCTCGAACTTGGGGCAATCCTCCTGCCTCTGCCTTCTGAGTGCTGGGATTACAAGCATGAGCCACCACACCCAGTTTAACACTAACTATTTTAAAAGAAACAAGATATATATGTAGTAAGTAAGTATGTGCTTATCTCTGGGTAATAGGATGAGGGGCAGACTGATTTATTTTTACTTATCTCTAATTTCTAAATTCCTATAATGAACATAAATTATGTAATTTCAAGAGTTGAAGCTCAGTGATAGATGGATAGATAGACAGATGGATGAATGTGAGCAGGGATTTATGGATAGACATGTAGCTTAATATTTTCTACTTGCTTCGGTCACAGCACACAGTTTGGAACAATTCCCTCCACAGTTCTTACTTTGTTTTGTTTTTTTTGAGACAGGGTCTCGCTTTGTAGTTCAGGCTAGCTCTGAGCTCACTATGTAGCCCAGGCAAGCCTCGAACTCAGCAATCCTCCTGTCTCTGCCT
>PVIC010040680.1:0-16559 GCA_004025085.1 Thryonomys swinderianus
GGCCCCAGCAGACACCCGTCTACTTTCTGTCTCTATAGACTGGCCTCTTTAACCTTTCACAGTAATGAATCACGTGATGATATGTGATCTTCTGTGGTTGCTTTCTTTTCCTTGCCACAATGTTTCAAGGCTCATCCATACTGAAGCACTGAAGCAGTATTTTATTCCTTTTTATTTCCGACTAATATTCCACTGTGTGACATGTTTTCTGTATTTATTCATCGTGGATGAACATCATTTGTTTCTACTTAATGACTAATGAATGCTACCACCAACATTCTGTACAAATGTTCATTTTCTGTGCATATTTTCATTTCTATGGGGCGTCCACCTCAATGTGAAATTGCAGGGTCATATTTTAACTCACATGTTTAACATTTTGAAGAATTGTCAAGCTGTATCCCAGAGTGGCTATATAAGTTTTTTTTGTTTTGTTTTGTTTTTTTGAGACAGGGTCTCGCTGTGTAGTTCAGGCTGGCTCTGAGCTCACTATGTAGCCCAGGCAAGCCTCAAACTCAGCAATCCTCCTGCCTCTGCCTCCCGAGTGCTGGGATTACAGGCGTGAGCCACCACGCCCGGCACTGTGGTATGTGGTATTGATTGCTGGTGGGTGTGAGTCTCCACGCCCAGCATTATATGTGGTTACCGGGGATCGAACTCAGGACCTTGCGCTTGGGAGGCAGGCGCCGGAACCACTGAGCTAACCCGCCGGCCCGTGGCTATACAAATTTACATTCCCACCAGCAACCTGTGGCGGTTCTTTTTTTTCCACATCCTTGCCAAAACTTATTATTACACCTATCCTAGCAAATACGGTGTACTATCACACGGTGGTTTCCATTTGTATTTCTCAGATGGCTAATGATGTTGAGAATCTCTTCATGTGCCGTCAACATTTGCATATCTTTGGAGAAATGTCTGTTTAGATCATTTACCCATTTTTTGATTGAGTTGTCTTTTTGTTACTGAGCCATAAGAGCTTTTTAATATTTTAGATATAAGCCCATTATCATATACATGATTTGCAAAAGTGTTTTCCCATTATGTTGTTTGTTTTTCACTTTTGTATGCTATCCTATGAAACACTTATAGTTTGCCAATGTCTAGCTTACCTATTTTTGTTGTTGTTATTTACGTTTTTGTTAACATAGCTAAGAAATGTATAATAACAGCCCAAATGTATAATAAATTTACACCCATGTTTTATAAAGTTGTCATATTCTTAACACTTGCACTTACATCTTTGATCCATTTGGGATTTATCTTTTAAAATATTTTGTGGTGTGGGCTGGAGATTTAGCTCAGTGGTTCCAGCACCTGCCTCGAAAGCACAAGGCCCTCAATTCAATCCCAGTAACCACATACAATGCTGGGCGTGGTGACTCACTCCCACCAGCCATCAATACCACATACCACAGTGCCAGGTGTGGTGGCTCACGCCTGTAATCCCAGCACTCAGGAGGCAGAGGCAGGAGGATTGCTGAGTTCGAGGCTTGCCTGGGCTATATAGTGAGTCTGGGGCCAGCCCAAACTACAAAGCGAGACCCTGTCTCAAAAAAAAAAAAAAATGTGGTTCTGAGAATTGAACCCAGAGCTTCATTCATGCTAGGCAAGTGCTGTATCACTGAGCTATATTCCTGTACCTTTTCTGGACTTTTTTGCTTTTTTGTAGTATTGGTGATTGAACCTAGGAGCACCCTACCCCATTCTGAGTGATTTCAGGCCTCAATTTCCTCCCTGCAAGCAGAGCAGAGCAGAGCAGAAGTGAGATCTGAATAATGTAACACAAGAAGCAGGAACTTAGCTCAGTCCTACCTGGGCTGTGGGCCCTCTGAGGGTGGGTTCCTGAGAGTGCTGCCCAGGGAAAGCCTGGTTTAGGAGGTGTGGTGTCCTGTGGATGCTCCTCGGGGCCCCTCCGTGGTGGTAGTGAGGGGTGAGGGCAACAGAGGGGACTGAGTTTCCACTTTGGTTATGTCCCAAACCCCTCCCTTCTGCTGTCCTAATGGACATGCTGGTAGAAGATGGATATAAGCAAAATGTCTACTGGTAGTTTTGATTTATCTTAAATTGATTATGTCTGGAAATATACCATTTACTATTTGTGTGTTTTTGTTTTTCTTGAGACAGGGTCCTGCTTTGTAGTTCAGGCTGGCCCTGAGCTCACTATGTAGCCCAGGCAAGCCTCGAACTCAGCAATCCTCCTGCCTCTGCCTCGCAAGTGCTGGGATTACAGGCATGAGCCACCACGCCCAGCACTGATGTGTGGTACTGATTGCTGGTAGGCATGAGTCACCACACCTGGTATTGTTGTATGTGGTTACAGGGGACTGAACTCAGGACCTTATGCTTGCTAGGCAGGTGCCAGAACCCTGAGCTAAGTGAGAATCCCAGGGGAAAATACCTGGAGAATCACAAACAAAACAAAAAGTGGCTGAAATCTGATAGATTTTTTTTTCAAGTGAAAGAGATGTTTTAAAGTCGAGAGTGAGTCACCCAAACTTATTAAGTGTAGGACATTATTCTGTGCTTTAATGGTACTGAAGACAGATCAGAAGAGGGGAGAAAAGAGAGAAGAGAGCGCTGGCGTGGGAAATAAGGGGAGTCAGTGAGAGCGAAGTGTGGCAGGACTTCCTCCCTGGGCAGGACACAGGGAGAAGAAGCCACGCCCAGCACCACAGCAGAGAGGGGGACAGAGCGGCTCTCTGCAAGGGGACCAGCCCTGAAGCTGGGCGGCTCTTAGTCCACTGGCCACCACTTTCCCCCTCGGGCCACAAGAGACCTTTGAATATTCCAGTGCTTCTCCACTGGGGGTAGCTTTGTTCCCCAGTGCACATGTGTCAAAGATTAGAGTCATTTTGGTGTCATAAATGGGTTACAAGAGGAGCTCCTGGCAGCTAGCAGAGGCAGCGGTACTGCTGAGCATGCTCCGTTCTGCAGGACGGGCCTCTGCAACAAACAATTATCCACCAGGGTCAGCATGAGGGTGGCTGAGAAATCAGTCCTGGCGCAGTGTGTCAGTCTAAACGATTCCTAGCTGGACTGTCGCAGATCAAAGGACCCATGTCCATTTGCTCAGAGGAAATGGTGGCTGCTTCCGGAATCCTGCCCTCTTCTAGGGACAAATGTCCTCCCATCCCAGAAGTCCTATCGCACCCCTGTCTGTGTTTCAGGGCACATGACAGCGCCATTTCCAATTGCTGTTTTACCTTCAGTGGCTATTTCCTGTGTAGACTCCTGGGATAAAACCTTAAAAACATGGAATGTCTACACAGGGGAGTTTTGTTTTGTTTTGTTTTTTTGAGACAGGGTCTCGCTTTGCAGTTCAGCCTGGCCCTGAGCTCACTATGTAGCCCAGGCAAGCCTCAAATTCAGCAATCCTCCTGTCTCTGCCTCCCGAGTGCTGGGATGACAGGCGTGAGCCACCACGCCCGGCATTGTGGAATGTGGTGCTGATTGCTGGTGGGCGTGAGTCACCACGCCCAGCATTGTCGTATGCGGTTTCCGGGATCGAACTCAGGACCTTACGAGGCAGGCGCAGGAACCTCTGAACTAAATCTTCGACCCCACAGGGGAGTTTTGAAACCAAGGTGCCTATGTGACTCTAATGCAGGGCCAAGAGGGCTCTGAGCTCCTGCCACTTTGCCAGAGACGTGAGTGATGAACACGTGCCAGGCTCTGTTCTCCAAGGGCTCTGGGCAGAGTTCTCCATACGGAGTTTCCTAAGACTAGACGGAGAAGTGACTCCCGCTACTTCTAACAGCATGGGGGGATATTTTTTTCTTTCCGCATGAGGACAAAAAAATTCACAGGCAAAAATTTGTTTATAAGCAATGGAAACTCAACTGAACATGGCTTCAATAGCAAAGGAAACTTGTTAACTCTCATTATGAAAGGTCCAGAAGCATGAATTCAGGGTCGGGATGCAGTGGCTGTGACCCCAGGGAGGAGACCCCAGCGGGCAAGTGGGAAACCCAGGGAAAACCTCTCCCCACAGGAATGGCTGCTCCCAGGCTGTAGTCTGAGCTCCTTGAAGCCCACGGTCACTCAGGAACCCGTAAGGCCGTAAAGGGTTAACTTGGAGGGGAAAGACGAAGTACATCGATGCTCCCTGGCCTGGCCGGAATCTCTAGGCCGGCAGGAAGCACCTTCCAAGCCGCGGTATCTTCAAAGGTGCCAGATCTACCCAGCAGGAGACGCCCCGCTCCAGCTCCCAGTCTTCTGTATAATCCTTCGGCTTCCGCAGCTCTCACGACTCAAGATGCACACCGCGCATGCGTCAGCGCCTGCACACATGCGCGTGGCCGTGGAAGAGCTCGTAATGGGGAATAGTTTGCCGCAACAGTCCTGCGGGTGGCGCCGTGGCTTAGTTGGTTAAAGCGCCTGTCTAGTAAACAGGAGATCCTGGGTTCGAATCCCAGCGGTGCCTTAACCGAGTATTTCGTGTCTCGCAACCTTTTCGCCTAAAGTTTTGTTTTGCTGGAGGTTTCAGAATCTCCAAAATTCGGCCCTGGGAATTGCGAGGACCTGGGCTGATAGTTGCTCCGTGCGGCGGGCAATGAAAACCAGTGCAGGAGATAACACTCCCCAGCGCCAGGTAGCGGCCACCAGGCGGTCCAGCCTCGATAGTCTTGGCTGAGCTAAGCTCTCCAAGGCCTGATGCTGTCCCTTCTCCCTTCCTCCGCCAGTGGGCACCACCGCCCTACAAATGGAAGACAGACAGAGCGAGATCAAGGGCGGCCCAAACCGCGCGGAGCTGCAGGATTCCATCCAGCCTGGGAGACGTCAGTCCACTAAATGGATGCAAATTCCGGGATGCGAAGACAAAACAGAATGCCCAAAAAGCTCTGGCAGTGCTGCTGCCCTGCTCATGAGTAAATGTAGGGCACCTCTCTAGCTGGGGAAAAGATCAAAATTTAGTTGTTGGCAACTCAGTATTTGTTGCCTACTTCTCAATGCCCCTGTCACTCGGTTTCCTTTATTTTTCCTTTTATGGCGCTGGGGATGGAACCCGAGACCTCAAGAATACTAAACACATGAGTATAACTCAGTTCTTGCACATGAAAAATGGAGTTAATGCCAGGATCTGCCTCACTGAATTGTCCTGAGGACTGAGTTATGAACTTGTATTTTTCATGCACCATTATCCTGACACCTGGCTTCTGTACCTGTTTTTTTCCTAAAAATTTCTTCTAGGATGCGTTTCTGGTTTTGTGAAATAATTCTTTCCATTTTCCCAATGCTGCATGCATCTTGTTGGAGGCTGGCCTCAAATCATTGGTCAGAATCAGCAAGAACTTGCCCTGTTTACAAATTCTGTGCTTTTTCCAGCTGTCAGTGGCCATATTGGTGGTTTCAGCAGTTTCTAAGATCAGATGGACTTAGAGCAATTTTCCCGTGTGTTCTTTCTAGGGTCCTCACTTCCCTGGGCAGCTGGACGGGATCCTGTGGAGGGGCAGACTGGCACAGAAGAGTTGCCAGCCTGTTGGACCACTTCCCCTGCCACTTGACTGTGAAGGGTGTCCACCAGCATAGCTCTTCCTCAGGCACTGCCAACCAGTGTCCCGAAGAGGACGCGGGCGAGTCCCACACAGCTGTGTTTAGGCACTAGATCTTGGATGGACAAGTGGTGGCCTCAGCCAGGATCCCACCCTGGGAGCTCTTGTGCACCCTATCGGTGGTCTCAGCTGCAGCAGGAGCCTGTTTAATTTCATTCTTTAATTTTATCTGTTTATATCTGCTTGAGAGTATCTACAGCCTTCCAAATATTAAAAGGTAATAGATTCCCTTAACTAGAAGGAAACACGCATTTCCTACATGCATAAACACACACACACGTACTCACACACACACACGCACACCACACACACGGAAAAGTTCTATACCTGTGTTGTCCATTAGGCACCCACTGTGACAGCTGGCTTTGAGCACTGGCATGGGGCTTATCTGAACTAAGATAGGTGACAAGGATCAAATATGCACCAGGTTTGGGGGCTCAATATGAAAATAAGAATATAACTTATCTCAATAATTTTTAAAATACTGATTACACATTGAAACAATAGTACTTGGGGTATATAGTGTTTGGCTAGGTGCATCACAGTTTCACATCCTGGTGTCAGATTAGGGAGATATCGAAACCTTTCTCCCAGTGAGTCCAAAATACACACCTCTCGTCATTCACTGGATATCATGGAGGATGAGTCCATGCACTGCTTCCACTTGAAGCTTGTTTCTAGATGATGATGATGATGATGATGATGATGATGATGATGATGATGATGACAATGATGGTGATGATGAGAATGGAACCCAGGACCCTGTGCGTGTTAGGCAAGTGCTCTATCACTGAACTACATCCCCAGTTATCCTCACTGAATTTTTTGAGCAGTATGAATCCATTCACAGTTTCCACTTGAAGTTTCTTTTTTCCTTTGAATGAATTTTCTTCACATGAAAAGTTTTATAATAAGTCACACATAATGGAAAAACTTCTATGAATTCTGTTGCTTACTTTTAATGACTTGGTTGCAGATTTTATTACATTTTAAATCTGAATTTTCTCATCATTGTTTAATAAATAAAGACACAAAGATGGAATTCTTCATATTTGTCTGAGCGTATGAATAGTTGGAATGTGTTGGTTCGATATTCCAAAAACATCTCTCTAAATCACAGTTTGAAACTGAATATTCCACAGAGAGACATGGTGGCACATGCCTAGAATCTCAACACTGAGAGGTTGAGGTAGCAGGATTACAAGTTTAAGCCCCAACCTGAACAATTTAGTGACATAGTGAGACCCTGTCTAAAAATGACAACAACAACAAGTAGGGGCTTGGGATTTAGTGGTTCTCGTGCCTGCCTTGCAAGTGGAAGGTCCTGAGTTCAATCCCCAGTACCCCATCCCCAAAAGAGGTTTTTTAATTTTTTAAAAAAGGATTGAGAATGTAGCTCAGTGCAAAAGCCCAGGGTTCAGTGCAGACTAGCCCCCTTCTCCCCACACACAAGATATTCTGGCTGTTAGGATTTAGATTGAGAATGACCCCAAAAGCCTCATGTTCTCAGAGGCAGAATTTGTGGAGGTGACTAGATTCTGGACATTACAGCTATATTAGGAGGTCAGATGAAACCAAACAACAACCAGAAAACACTGGACACCCAGAAACAAAGGGCACCCTGTTAGTGAGAAGCAAAGGGTGTAAGTCCATGACCATCCCAGTTCATACTCAGAAAAAGGCTCCAATTGGACCCCACATGGGCCCCAGTGAGCCAGAACTTGAAGACTAGAGAAGGCACACCACCCTCAGTTTTCTGGCCGCTGGACAGTGTAAGGACAGTTAGGGAGGAACTATCAAGACAGAGCCTGAGCTGGATGGCGAGCAAAATGGAAATAACTCATAATTACTCATGACAGGGTGTGCCGGAGGAGGCTGCCCTCTGTGGGACCTTCGCTGACCTTTCATTATGTGCCCATAGCTCCTGGGAACCTTGGTCCACCCCAGAAACAAAGGCTAATACCCTGACTGTATCAATCAAACAAATAGTTACTTTTAGAAAGTCAGCTTACCTCTATAAACATGGACAAGGCAAAGACATCAGCAGCTCACTCTGGGGAGGCAGGCCAGCCACAGCAGCCGCCACCACGAGTGAGATGAACCCCTTAGGAAAGGTGAGTGTAGCTGCTGTGTCTCTTTCCTCTCCTCTTCCGCCATATGAGGACACAGCCAGAAGGCCTCTGCCAGATGCGGCTGTCTCAATCTCAGACTTCCTACCCTCCAGAATCACCAAAAAATACGTGGCTCCTACTTACAAATTACCTAGTCTCAGGTGATCGGTGATAGCTACCCAAAACAGATTAAAGAGAATCAATCATATAATTTCTCCGACAATGCTAAAAACTTCAGCTTCTTCAGCATGGCACAATTCTGTCTCCCACTGCACCACCCCCCACGTCTTCTGCTTTGTGCAGTAAAGCTGTTTGTACTCTTCCCCCCACCTCAAACCCTACGAAACCTACTGCTCTAGGTATCCCTGGGAGTCTTCAGGTAGAGTTGCCAGAAAAAATAGAAAATATCAGTTAAATTAAAAACCCAAGTAATCAGCTAATCACTTTTAGCGTAAGCATGTCCCATATGGTATTTGGACATACGTAGATTTTTTAAGTTTTGCCATTTATCTAGAATTCAGAATTAACTGAATACTCTAAATTTTTATTTGCCGAACCGAACTCTCTCTGCAGGATGCAGCTCACTTGTGCTCATGACAAATATTGTTAGCTTGGGCTGGAGATTTAGCTCAGTGGTTCCAGCACCTGCCTAGCAAGCGCAAGGTCCTTGGTTCAATCCCGGTAACCACATACAACATTATCGGGCATAGTGACTCACGCCCACCGGCAATCCGTACCACATACCACAGTGCTGGGTGAGGGGGCTCACACCTGTAATCCCAGCACTCGGGAGGCAGAGGCAGGGGGATTGCTGAGTTCAAGGCTTGCCTGGGCCACATAGTGAGTTCAGGGCCAGCCTGAACTACAAAGTGAGACCCTGTCTCAAAAAAAAAAAAAAAGTCAGCTATTTTTCTCCTCCCTCACTCCCTAGAAAACAGCTAGAACAAACCTTGCATACCACAGCTCAGCTGCAATCCCAGGGCCCAGTCATCCAAGATGGTTAATGTGGGAGAAGATGGAGGCACAAGGGTAAGGTGGCACCTTGGTTAGCTGCCTCCAGCTTCATGGGAAAAGACAGTGGCTCCTTGGTGGTACAGAATGTCACCCAGAGAGGCCCCGTGAAAACATTGTGCTTTGGAGTTCTTTCTCTGGGGAAGAAAGGAAAGCAGTTTATCTGCCAGCCCCACCATCACTGTGTGTCACTGTTAAAGTTCACACCATGGGGCCGGAGATTTAGCTCAGTGGTTCTGGCACCTGCCTCACAAGCGCAAAGTCCTGAGTTCAATCCCGGTAACCGCATACAATGCTGGGCGTGGTGACTCACGCCCACCAGCAATCAATACCACATATCACAGTGCTGGGCGTGGTGGCTCACGCCTGTCATCCCAGCACTCGGGAGGCAGAGGCAGGAGGATTGCTGAGTTCGAGGCTTGCCTGGACTACATAGTGAGCTCAGGGCCAGCCTGAACTACAAAGTGAGACCCTGTCTCAAAAAAAAAAAAAAAAAGTTCATGGCATGTCTGTGTTGGACTATGGAATGGCTCCCACACCTGGCAGTGTAGCCCTGCACCTGAGCCCAGAAGGGTAGGGGGGAGTCCTGGTACTGGTCCAGAGGGCATGGCAGAGGCCATTTGGACTTTGTCTCTAGGGCACTGGGCAGCCATGGAGAGGTTTAAATGGGAAGAATTTGGGCATTAAGAGGACCTGACAGAAAGGATGAATACAGCATGTAAATAGACAATTCCACAAATATGTAATTATAGTGTTGATGGACACAGAATGTATTAGGAGGCCCCTGACCCAACTAGGCCTGTACATAGCACAGAAGCTTCAAAGGCCAGACTGAGGATAAGAGGGAAGCAGTTCACTTTCACAGCTCCTTTTCCTCATCCTATTTTATTTTATTTTGATAGGGTCTCCCTAAGTTGTCCAGGCTTTCCTTGTCATCCTCTTGCCTCAGTCTTCTGAGTTGCTGGTTTTACAAGGCGTGTGATACCGCGCCAGGCTCACCCCATAATAATTATAAGGATATAATTATAAGGAGCTTTTCTATTTTCTTCACCGATGTCTTCTCAACCTTCTGTCAGTGTTTGACAAACGTAATTGTTCAATAAATGTTTTTTGCATGAATAAAAGTACTTTCACTGACACATTTTGCCACACGCCCACTTTCCAGCCAGTCCCAGGACGCAATACTCCCTTCCCTGGTACACAGACAAAACAATAGCGACAGGATGAGAACCTCCAACCAAACCGACAAAGTACCAGTTTACACTACTCCATCTACAGCAAAAGCTCTGATTGGGCTGCCGGGTGATGATGAATAGGAATTCAACCCAATAGAAGGTTGGAGTTCTTTTTTGGTGGGCGTGGCCTAGGTGGCTTCCGAAGCGGCCTCCTCGTAGCTTCTCTAGCCGCTTGGGTGACTCGCTCGTCTCGGTATATCCAGCTTCCGGCTAGTCTTAATTCCGCTTCCTGTCTGACAGTGGCGTCTTTTCTTGGGGTCACATTGAGCTGCTTGCGGCTTCAGGGGCGTATTTAGGTGAGTGTGAAGGGCTTGGGACCCTGAGGAACCCGAGGAACCCCCCCCCATCCGGGAGGCTGAGGAACCAGACCCCAGCTTCCCCAATAATGTGCTGAGGCTTCCGACCGCGGACGGCGGCGGCGGCCTGCCCGGGGCTCTGGCGTTCAGTTCTAATGTGAATAGTGATAGCTAAGGTTTACTGTATATAGTTCTTTCTTAATACTAGGCAGCATTTTAAGCAACTATTATCACATTTAATCTTCCCTCTAGCCCCATGACTTAGGGCCTATGACTATGTCGTCTAACAACGAGGAAACTGAGGCTCGGCTTTGTTCAGCGATTTAGCAGTAGTTACACAAGCGTCCAGAATTTGGACCCCTTGAAGGGACTGCAGTATTTTAATCCCAGGGTCCACAGCCGCGCACTCAATAACTTGTTTGGGCCGCAGCCTGTCTCCCGTGGTTCCTCTTCCCTCTTGCCTTGGGCATCGGAGGGTCCGCAGAATCATCTTCGAGTCCACCCTAACTCACAAATACAAGGTCGAAATCTCGCACAAAACGACCCTAGCGGCTGGGTCTGTGTCTCAGCAGGTGGCGTTTTACAGCCTGTCTCCTTACTTTCTCCCAGGGCCCCTGGAAGACTATGCTGGTACCCTCGACGTCCACTACTACCTTGGGCTTCTAGAATCCAAGATGGCCTGTACACTTCTGTGTAGTGCAGTAACTTTTTAAAGTGTCACCTTTTAAGAGATAACTTTAAAAGTCACCTTTTAAGAGATATATCAGCTCAGTGGTTCCGGCGCCTACCTAGCAAGCACAAGGTCCTTGGTTCGTTCCTGGTAACCACATACAACAACACCGGGCATGGTGACTGACTCATGCCCGCTAGCAATCAGTGCCACATACCACAGTGCCGGGCGTGGGGGCTCAGGCCTGTAATCCTAGCACTTGGGCGGCAGAGGCAGGTGGACTGCTGGGTTCAAGTCTTGGCTGGGCTACATAGCTCAGGGCCATCCTGAACTACAAACCAAGACCCTGTCTCAAAAAAAAAAAAAGGAGATGTATCAAAGATTTTCAATCCTAGGTCCACAGAATCAATAGAATCCAAAGGATGCTTTTGTTTGAACGGGTGGTGAAGGTGAAGAAGGTCGCATCTGCATTATTACTAACCTGTGATTGAAATAATAGCATTTCCTTCAGTTAGGAGTGGAGGCAGCAACTTCAGGAGTATTAGCAGCAGTTGTGGCTTTGTCAGCAGTCAAAATCACAGATATTCTGTGACCCACGTTATAATTCTAAGAATTACAAATACCATTTTCATTCATCCTTACTTTGATATTGTGGTACTTAGTACATTATTAGCTGGTAAAACTGATTTTTTGTAATTCTGTGCAATTTTTCAAATGCATTTAAACATATTCTATGAATGAGGTTTATGGGATTGATCAGACCCATGAGTTTGTGACAGCAAAGAAGATTAAGAACTTTTGTGGCGTAGTTGATGCCAGTGATGACAGCAACCCACCATTTGTGTACTGTGTGACCTTGGAAATCAATTAGACATCCTGTCTGTTCCTGGTCTATGTAACAGTAGGAATAGCTCCTGCCTTTTAGTGTGGGTGTGGGAATAAGATATGTAAAACAGTACTTGGCATGTAAATAAACACTTTGTGAGTGGTAGCTAGTAGTATTTTGAGTCCAGGCTTGGTTTTTTTAATTTTTAAAATTAAATACCATTTTCACCCATCCTTACTTTGATATTGTGGTGCTTAATAAATTATTAGCTAGGTAAAACTGATTTTTTTATAATTTTGTGCAATTTTTAAAATGCATTTAAACATATTCTGTGAAAGAGGCTTATGGATTCATCAGACCCTTGAGTTTGTGACAGCAAAAAGGATTAAGAACCCTTCTGGTGTAGTTGATGACAGCAACCTACCATTTGTGTGCTGTATGACCTTGGAAGTCAACTAGTCATCCTGTCTGTTCCTGGTCTGTGTAAGAAGGTAGGAATAGCTCCTGCCTTTTAGAGTGGGAATAGGAATAAGATATGTAAAACAGTATCTGGCCTGTAAATAAGCACTTTGTGAGTGGTAGCTAGTAGTATTTTGAGTCCAAGCTTGATTTTGCTAAGAAGTTACCCAGAAACCTACTATGCTTTCCACCTGAGATGTGTGCATTTGCTCTCCTTTTGCCTGTATCTGAAGAGGAAGAAGGTAGTAGCTCTTCATGCACAACCCATTCTTCTGGTTTGGACCTTCTCCATTGGGTTCCTATGCTCAGACCCCTGCCAATACCCCTCCCTTTGACTCTAGGAGCCAGCACTATGTCAGAAGATATCAAGACCAAAATCAAGAACTACAAGACTGCCCCTTTTGACAGCCGCTTCCCCAATCAGAACCAGACCAGGAACTGCTGGCAGAACTACCTGGGTGAGCAGGGGATGGTGGGGGGAATGCAAACTATCCCCTGATGTTGTACCTTCGGGCGTTCAACCTCTTGCCCACTCCAGACAGACCAGCATCCTAGCCTCTCCCTTTAATTCTTGACATCCTGTCTCTGGAGGACCCATACTCCTCATCACCAGTGTTGTTCAGGGTGTAGGCCTAAACGAGTAGTCCTAAAGTAAAGCCTCTGTGTTGCCATTATCCACACACAAGTAGATATTACAACCACACTGATCATCTCTACCTGTTTTGTGCCCTGGCTGGAATACAACACTTCTCCCCACAAGAGCTGGGTGTGTGATGCATGCCTATAATCCTAGCACTCAGAAGGCTGAGGCAGAAGCATCACTGGGAGTTTGGGGCTAACCTGGGCTACACAATGAGTTCAAGGCCAGCCTGAAATACAGTGAGACTCTGTCTCAAACAAAACAAAACAAAGAAAATGATACTCACTGGAGGGTATCAGCCACTAATTTAAGGTGATCACATTTGAGTGACCCCCCACCCCATATTTCAGTTTACCTCTTTGTTTGGGGGAGTGTTTTGTTTTGTGGTACCAGGGATTGAATTCACAACCTTGCACTTGCAAGGCAGGCACTGGTATCACCAAGCTAAATCCTCAGCCCCAAATTTACCTCTTTATGAACTTACTGTTATATATTATTTTGTGGAGGATTTGTTTGTTTGTTTTTTCAGATTTCATGGATGGGTATCCTGGGTATCATGATACCTCCAGTGGGTATCATGGATGGGTATCTTTGTCATTTTCCACAACTCATTTGATTCGTGGATGTTTGTATGATTTCTGTTTTGAGACCTGTAGAAATGGTGCTGTTTAAACATTCTTTTTGTTGTTGTTGTTTTGTTTTTTTTGAGACAGGGTCTCACTTTGTAGTTCAGGCTGGCCCTGAGCTCACTATGGTGCCCAGGCAAGCCGCCGCGAACTCAGCAATCCTCCTTTCTCTGCCTCCTGAGTGCTGGGATTACAGGCGTGAGCCACCACGTCCGGCATTGTGGTATGCGGTATTGATTGTTGGTGGGCGTGTCTCCATGCCCAGCATTATATGTGGTAACCAGGGATCGAACTCAGGACCTTGCGCTTGCAAGGCAGGCACTGGAACCACTGAGCTAATCCTCCGGCCCTGTTTAAACATTCTTATAAATGTAATTTTGTGTATATTTCTGTCCAGGGGATGTGCCCCAGACTGGAATGCCTAGAGTGATTTGATTTTTTTTTTTCTTTTTTTGGTGGTACCAGGGATTGAACCCAGGACCTTGAGTTTGCCAGGCAAGTGTGGAACCATGGGGCTACATCCCAGCCCAATTTTTTTTTTTTTTCCTTAAGGAGTTGCCTACTTTGAAAAACTAAATTATCCCTTTGCCTTCCTGTCTGGAACTCCACATCTTAGTATCAAGACCATCTTTCCCTTGTCTTGCCCTGATTCTGGAATTTGAAAATTCCCCACATAGGCCCCTTTTGTTTCTCCATTACCCCTGACTCCCAAATTTTCAAACTAAGCGGCAGTTCTTCAGTTTATAGAGTCGGTTTAGTGAGATGTATCTAGACTGTTGTAACCCTGCAAATTTGTGGGGGGCGCGCACGCGCGCGCGCGCGTGTGTGTGTGTGTGTGTGTGTGTGTGTGTGTGTGTAACTAATCATGAGGTAGAAAATATTTCTGACTTGATCAAAAGTATATTCCAGGGTTGGAGATTTAGCTCAGTGGTTCCAGTGCCTGCCTAGCAAGTGCAGGGTCCCTGGTTTGATCCCTGGTAACCACATACAACAATACCAAGTGTGATGACTCACACCCACCAGCAATCATTACCACACACCACAGTGCCAAGCAGGGTGGCTCACGCCTGTAATTGCACCACCTAGGAGACAGAGGCAGGAGGATTGCTGAGTTCAAGGCTTGCCTGGGCTACATAGTGAGCTCAGGGACAGCATGAACTACAAAGCAAGACTGTCTCAAAAAAAAAAGTATATTCTGGCTGACCTTGTCCCCTTTTACTCACAGACTATCACCGCTGCCAGAAGGCGCTGACTGCAAAAGGGGGTGATGTCTCTGTGTGCGAGTGGTACCGGCGAGTATACAAGTCGCTCTGCCCCATATCCTGGGTATGTCCTCCGGCTGGGGCCCTTGTGATACTGGGATGAGGATGCAGAGGGGAGGGTAGTGATTGCTCCGTCTCAGTGGAGCAGAAGGAACAAGAGTCACTCTGTGCATGGGACTCATGCCTTTTCATGTTCCCCCATCCCAGAATTACCTCCCTTCCTCCTTTGAACCCTCACCTAGTCTGGGCCTTCAGCCAAGGGTACCAAGGTCATCTGGCTGTATTTGCCTCATTCGTGTACTCTGTTAATGTATCCCCTATAATCCTGTCCTTTTTTATAGTAAGCATTTTCAAATTATATATAAAAGTAAAGAAAACAATTCAGGGGGCCTGGGATTTAGCTCAGTGGTGCTGTCACCTGCCTTGGAAGTGCAAGGTCGTGAGATTGATCCCTGGTACCACACACACACAAAGAAAAGCAGTGACTCCAAATTAAGTCCCATTATCCATACTGAATGGTAATAAAGATTTTTCCACATTTCTTCATATATTCCTTGGAGGATGGGAGTTAATCCTGCCCCTTTTTTTTTTTTAGATGTCTAATTATATAGTCTAGGCTGCCCTTGAATACTAGACTTATAGGCATGTACCACCACACCTAGCTTCTTCCTTTGCCCAAGTAGTCTAGAGCAAATCTCAGACATGTTATCCACCTCTCCCTGCATCGATATGTGTCTCCAAAAACTGAAGTGACAATACACAGTCATTTTGTCCTGATCTCTAACAAGACCTTTTGTCAGCATTTAATGCTCAACATTATGCCTTCTGTTTAAATAAAGGATTTATGTGCAACATTACCCTTTTAAATCAGAGAACTTCTTTACTATAAGACGTGTTGGATGATATTTGAAACTTTTTTTTAATTGCTAAAAAGGAATACAAAAATCATTTTTTATTTTCAGACAGGATTTCACTAAGTTTATTGGGCTGGCCTCAAACTTGCAATCCTCCCACAGTATCCCAGCTAGGATTGCAGGTTTATACCACTGCCCCAGCTACGTAACATATATGTCTGTGTAATCTTTTTATTAGTACATGTTTGTAGTACATAGTGATTACATTCATTGTGGGGAGTTGGTACATGTACATAGCACATTTTAATTCTTTTTACCTCCCCTACCCCTCGTGTCTCCCCGCTGCCTCTGTCTCTGGGTCCCATAGCCTGTGGAACTTCTTGTTTATGAGTGGTTCATACTATATATTCTGTTCTAAGACCCGCTTCTCCTTGGTGTGTCTTGGAGCCTCTTTTTTTTTTTTTTTTTTTTTTTTTTTGCTTTTTGAGACAGGGTCTCGCTTTGTAGTTCAGGCTGGCCCTGAGCTCACTATGGTGCCCAGGCAAGCCACCGCGAACTCAGCAATCCTCCTGCCTCTGCCTCCCGAGTGCTGGGATTACAGGCATGAGCCACCACGCCTAGCACCAATTTTTTTTTTAATCGAACTTATGACCTTGTACTTGCAAGGCACGTATGGTACCACTGAGCTAAATCCCCAGCCCCCAGTTTATATATTTTTTTAAAGTACAGAGTATGTGAATGAGTGTGTGAGTGTGAGAGAGAATTGGCACATTCATTACATCTTCCACCAGCAACTTTGTAAGTACTTTATGCCACATAAAGTCAAACCTGCCAAAACAACTGTATGAAGTAGATATTGCTGTTGATATCCTCATTTTACAGAATTGAAAACTGAATCCCACAAAGGTTGAGTAACTTCCCTGAGGCAACACAGCTAGAAGGGGGTTGACTTTCTGCGGGTGTTCAGAATCAGTCTCCATTGCCCCTGCTTTTCTAGCATGTATATGTGGGAAG
>PVIC010040681.1:0-16545 GCA_004025085.1 Thryonomys swinderianus
AGTAAGTCCCACTAAATCATGTTTTTCATTGTCCTGAATCTATCTAGCTTTCTTTGTTTTCCAGTTGTGCAGCCCCTGGGGCTGGTTCTCATACACTGGACCAGGTTGTTCCAAAACAGGGTTTCCACAGAGATTAGCATTTGAATTGGTAGATCTAGTAAAGAAGACCCATCCTTACCCATGAAAGCAGGCAGTATCTAGTTTGTGCAGGGCCTGAGAATAAAAAGATGGAGGGAAGCAGCCACAGTGGCTCAGACTTACACCCCCAGTACTCTGGGAAGCAGAGGCAGGATTGCAAGTTTGAGCCTGACCCGGGCAATTTAATGACTTTTTAAAACACTAAAAAAGGGCTGAGGATGTAGCTTAATGCTAGCGTGAAGGCCCTGGTTCAATCTGAGTACACCACACACAACACTCACACATATATGTAGAAGAGAAAATTCCTGTTCTTCTTTGGCATCCTGCATCAGGGCTCTGGATCTTTAGAATTGCACCACTGGCTTTCTGGGGACTTGAGCTTGTGACAGAGACCATGAGACGTCTGGGCCATCACAAGACTGTGGATCAATTCCTATTTTATACATATGCAGATGTATCTTTCTCCCTAGTAGACACTTGCATCTTCCTATTGGTTCTGTTTCTTCAGGTAACTTCAGTGCATCCAACACTGATGGTCTTTCCTCTGACGTACATAATGGGAAACTCTTATGCAGGAATGTTGTTGATAATATACAAGTTAAGTAGTCACTGATGTTCCTAGAGATGCTAACATTTGTAGGGTTACGTTATCAATATGAGGTTTGTGCTTTGGGGATTGACTTCGGTGGGGTCAACCGCTCACACAGAGTGCTATTGCTTAGTCTGTGGCTGTGGGTACAATACTACTTAAAAAGGAAGCCAGCCACAGTCTTAAGATCTCAGTTTTTGTCACATGCCCCTCAGCTTCCTTGTCACAAGTCTGCATGGCTCTTTCATCCAGAGAAACTGATTTTCATCTTTAGCTGTTTTTGTGCTCACTTCGGCAGCACATATACTAAAATCTTTAGCTGTTTTCTTGTCCTGCTTTTCTAGCTTCATTTTTATTTTTATCCTGCTTCCCTTTACATTCAGATGAACTACATGACATGTACAAAGTTCTTTTTAAAATGTGAGGACCTTGCTAAAGCTCCAGGGAGGTTGAGGAATTTCTGGGTCTCAGGTGGGGAGTGCTGTAAACCTAGCCTGTCACTGGACCACTGCGGGGGACACTCATGAAGCCCATGTGGTCTGACTTGCACTCAGCCCCTTGATCTTGGCCATGGGTCCTTCAGGCGGCCTCAGGACTTCTCATGCTGAGCCCAGCACTCAGGCCTCTGCCCGTCCCGGGGGACCCTATGGCTGCGGTCCCACCTCGCAGTCTCTGCTCCAGGCTCCCTGTCTAGGCTTCTTGGCTGAAGTGGGCTGGGGCTGCCCTGTGTTCGGTACCCTCAAAGCCATGTTTTTCTTTTGTAATTGTTGCTTCTGAGTGAGGTAATTTCTTCTGAAAAGTCTTATGCCATTTTTTAAAAAGTGTATTTTAAAGCACTATAGTGATATATATATATATATATATATATATATATATATATATATATATATATATATATATATATAAAACAGAATGTACTACTGTGACCATTTTAAGTATCCAATTTAATAGCGTTAAGTGCTTTCCCACTGTGGTGTAACCATTACCATCATTTAGCATCACAATGATTCACCTCTCCAACTCTGCACCCCAAACTCTCCATTTAGAACTGTAATTACCAACACATTTCCTCTGCAGTCACGGGACTATAATCAATTAAAAAGAATTAAGATGTGTTATGTACACATACCAACTTTCCATGATGAATGCAATCATTACATACCATAAACATATACTAATGAAAATAAACACACAACAAGTTGTCCTGCTCTTGAAGCACTGTCCAGGGACACTGCTTCTGGATTTCCAGGGTGGTCCGACGCAGGCTCCAGGCAATGCTCAGTGCTTGGCTGCCACAGAATCTGAGGGCATCTAGGGCCATGGGAATCTCTTGTAATCAGAAACCCTGAGTCATTTTTCACCTAGGACCTATTTTGTTCCCTCACACATATTATAAGGATGTTTGACAATATCTATGGATGTTTTGACTGTTCTGCTTGAGGGATGGAATCTCCTGGCTATAGTCAGAAGCAATCACAGATTCTACAGAATCCTATGATACACAGGAGAATCAGTCCCCAGGACAGGAAATGATCGGTACCAAATATAAATCGTGCAAGTCAGCTTTAGGCAAAATGAATACGACTTTGTTAAAAGTGAGCTGGCTTGAAATATTAATGTTTCCCCATGTTAGAAAATTCCATTGATTGATTACAAGGAGAACAAACATGCCTCTTTGTCTTGCTATTTACTTCTGCTGCTTTTATCTTATAGCTTTTCCTGGTACCTTTACATTTTGTTCCTTGACAAACTGTTGTGACCAACTTTAGTTAGCATATAGCATTTCCAGTTTCTCCATGCTGTCACTTGAGTGGCACATGAAAATGTGTTAGCGATCTCTGGGTGTAGCCCTTCTGCTGAAAATAGGCTTCCATGGCTTTTGTGGGACAGAGGAAGGAAAATCCAAATGTGGATTTTTAAATCTCCCATTGTAACTGATATTTGGGCTATTATCCTTACATATTTCTAATTCTTGTTGTCAGACTGAATAAATACACTATAAAGTATTTGAGAGACTAAAGCTCCCCTAAATTTTGGAGATATTCATAAATACAATGTTACAAGTTCAAAGATTTTAAGCTGTTTTTGTTGGAAAAGTGAGAGTAAAGCAGATGTGAGACCGGAAGTAGCGAGACTCCCAAGGACCCGAGCTGCAGGAGAGCGTAGAAGCAGCAGAATGTGCTGGGAAGCCACAGTCCTGAGGTCAGGGCAAGAGACAGGTCCTTGGTCCCTCTAGCAGAGATGAGCTTGTTACTTCTGACCTGTCTCTGATAAAACCATAACAGAAAACATTTTTCCCTGCCCTTGAGAATTGTGTAAAGGCAGTTAATTTCAGTAATTTAGGAGGATGAATTATATTTTCATTATAATGTATGCTAAGTAATTGGATGCTTCCATTTTAGTTCCATCTTGATTTGAAGAAAAAAGGGTACTGAGGGGAACCTCAAGACAGATGGTTTTGGAACCACTGACACTTAAATGTGGGTAACTCCTTATATGATGCTGAGCTGCAGCTTCCTTTGAAATGCTGTTTATTTTACACTGTCTCTGGTGACTGTTCTCTTAGAACTGACTGCAGCTTTTCCACCTGTTCCATTTTGGGGCAGTCAGTTTGAGTGATTAAAATGGAGATCCCGGAGCCAGAGTCAGAAAGAGCTTGGAGTGTCAGGCAAATGGCAGACCCGAGTGACTCCTCTCACGCCTCTCTGTCAAGAGCCATTCTACATCAATTTGGGGAAAAATGATTTCTTCATTAAAGTATGACTACAGCTGTCTAACATCCACTTGATCTTAGCCAAAAGGCCGAGAAGCGATGCTATCTAACATCCAAGGTTGCCTTCCCTGAGAACTGGCCGTGCCATGCAGAAATGCAACTCTGTGTTGCTTCTGGTCATAGCTGAGGCCTCAGTGGTCCTGTGATGCTGTGAACCTCGAGGGCAGGATTACATCAGCTGAAGACATCCTGGTTCTTTGAGAGCTGAGTATTAGTAGAAAAAGAGAAAGGTTTCATCTGGGGAGAAACAGATTCCTTATCAGCTTTCTGCCTTTTCTTTGTTCAGGGCTGGCAGCCTCTTGCTTACTGTCAGTTCACCTCTGTCCAGGTGAATGAAGCCTGTAGCTCTTTGCTTTTTTAACCTGGTCGAGTGGGATCAGCACTCTGCACTATTTGGAACAGCGCTCACTATGGTCAAAGTCTCATTTGGACTTTCCTCCGATGGGCTTTATCTCTAGCTGTCCTTATTGTGTCACTTGCTTCTGGGCCTCTTGTCCTCAAACCTCAGGGAACCCTCCCAGTTCATTTTTTTTTTTTGAGACAGGGTCTCGCTTTGTAGTTCAGGCTGGCCCTGAGCTCACTATGTAGCCCAGGCAAGCCTCGAACTCAGCAATCCTCCTGTCTCTGCCTCCCGAGTGCTGGGATTACAGGCGTGAGCCACCACGCCCGGCACTACCCAGTTCATTTTTTCATCACGTTTCCCAGCTCTGCTTGTGGACACTAGGAAATTTTACTATTTGGAAACAAACTATGTGCACTGTATGAGATAAAGTTTAGGCTGAGTTTCAGAAAGTCCTAGTGGGTTTGCAGAGAGAGAACCCAACTGAGGCTGTAAGACCGCAGTTGAGCTAGACATGAGGTCAAAATGGCTATTTATTATTATAGGAATAAAAGATTCATTAAGAAACCTATTAGTGGGCCGGAGGGTTAGCTCAGTGGATCCGGCGCCTGCCTCGCAAGCGCAAGAACCTGAGTTCAATCCCCGGTAACCACGTATAATGCTGAGCATGGAGACACGCCCACCAACAATCAACACCGCATACCACAGTGCCGGGCGTGGTGGCTCACGCCTGTAATCCCAGCACTCGGGAGGTAGGGACAGGAGGATTGCTGAGTTCGCGACGGCTTACCTGGGCACCATAGTGAGCTCAGGGCCAGCCTGAACTACAAAGCGAGACCCTGTCTCAAAAAGCAAAAAAAAAAAGAAACCTATTAGTTATAAAATGGGGAGGAAATTTACACAGGGCCACTAGGAAAATCCAGCCATTAGAAGAAGCTTTCCATAAATAAATAAACATTGGTCCATCTTCCATGGAAAGACAAGTACTAATGAGACAACATTTCATTTGTCAGTCAGCCTCAGATATTCAGCAAAAATAAAAACTTCAGATGAGTCCCAGATCCCCTTAGCTCAGTGGCTGGGCACCGCCTTTTCTGTGTTCATCAGTCAGGATCAGGAAGAGGATAAATGGGGAAGAATCAAGAACAAAGGCAGGTAAAATTATGGCTACTGCAGTGGACAGTATTTTAAGCATGCTCAAGTCATCTAAAGGAAAACCCAGGGACCATCAAGGAAAGAGCTTCTGTTCTAGATGCAAGAAAACTGGACACTTGGTACACAACTGTATGGGGCCACTGCCTGGGGTCCCGCTCCATGTGTCTGGTGGCCGATGTGACTAACTCACGGCTCTGGAGGATGGACTGTCTGCTCCCTGAGAGGGGCTAGACTAACCAAGACCCTCACCTCCCACCCTGATGAAGAGGACTGAGGGGGCTCCCGGCAAACAGCAATGCTCCTGCCATGAGCATCTCCATCTCCCACAAGAAGCAATCTCCTTTATACTGTGGCTTCCGAGATTCCCCTTTATATAGACTCTGAGGATTCAGCCTGGGAAATAAGTGAATGAATGAATGGATATTCATATAGATGTCAAAACCTTGACCTTAGATGATGATATAATACAGATTACTAGGATACATATGCCATATATATATATATATATATAATATTTGCGTTATTCGGTAAACTTTATTGGTACATTATATAAACAGTTCACAATCACTCACAACATTGGGGAGTTTGTACCAATATGTGACAAAGGTCAGTTCTCATTTTTACCCACATCCCTGCCCACCCACCCCCTCCCCACCCCCTATATACATACTCTTTTATTTTTTTCCGCTTATATTTATTCCTTCCCCTCATTACATTCCCACACCAAATTCCTTTTGGATATTTCCCATTCTACGAAAACTATCATACATTCTAGAGCTCCTTTACCTCTACAGGTGCTTAAAAGAAAAAATCTGGTATTTGCATATCTGTGATCTATTTATTTCACTTATTAGTATATCCTCCAGGTGTCTCCATTTGCACATAAATGAATGAATCTTGTCATTCTGCCATATATATATATATATATATATATATATATATTTATTTATTTATTTTTTGCTTTTTGAGACAGGGTCTCGCTTTGTAGTTCAGGCTGGCCCTGAGCTCACTATGGTGCCCAGGCAAGCCGCCACGAACTCAGCAATCCTCCTGTCTCTGCCTCCCGAGTGCTGGGATGACAGGCGTGAACCACCACGTCCGGCATTGTGGTATGCGGTATTGATTGTTGGTGGGCGTGTCTCCACACCCAGCATTATATGTGGTCACCAGGGATCGAACTCAGGACCTTGCGCTTGCGAGGCAGGCGCTGGAACCACTGAGCTAACCCTCCGGCCCTGCCATATATATTTTATCAACATTACTGACAAATTATTAATTTTCCTCATTTAAAAAAGAACTTTAAAAATCATGTTTTCATATGACTTTTTCTTCTAGAAAAAATAGATGATGGTTATAGAGAAATATAAAAATAAGAGTCCCTTAACTCTGCTCCCCACCCCCCACCCGTGGTGTTGTGAACACTCAACCAGGAGTGTAAATGTTTTCTCGTTCTCTCCCATGTCTTTACTAAATGGGCCTCTGAATGCTTCTAGGTCTTCTGCCCACCTCAGGTCACTCCTCCAGGGATCTGCCAGCCGGTTGCTGGGAGCCTGCTGAGCGCGCTGACTGAGTCAAACACTTGATTTGTCAGTGCTGAGGCTCAGAAAACACATGCTGAGCTTAGCAGCTGTTGGCTCAGATTCCGAGTCTCTCACCTTGCCTGCCCCCCCCAGCGCAGTGGGGTCGCCTTGGAATTCCTTTATCTGCAGCGAGACCAGACGCACACATGGAAGCCACAGTGCTTTCCGTTCTCATCTTGAAATTTCATTAGTAGAAATCTCAGAAGACTGAGGAAACCAGCCACCCTGGATGGACTTTATTACAAACACAATGTCTGTTCCGGGGGCTCGTTTACATTCCAAAGGAATCATTTTACCTGTTATTGGACTCTTTCTCCTTTCATTCCCTTACTGATCATTTAAAACCCCTTAAAAATCTCAGTCTCGCCGGGCGTGGTGGCTCACGTCTGTCATCCCAGCACTCGGGAGGCAGAGACAGGAGGATTGCCGAGTTCGAGGCTTGCCTGGGCTACAGAGTGAGCTCAGGGCCAGCCTGAACTACAAAGCGAGACCCTGTCTCAAAAAAAAAAAAAAAAAAAATCTCAGTCTCTCTGGCCCTTTGCAACTCTAAACTCTTCGTGGTGGGGATTGTGTTTTTTTCCACATTTCTATTCTCACAGTACTTGAGAGAGAATAGGTTGAGGTAGGATAGAAGAAATAAAAGGTAGAGAGGAGACAAGGAAATCATAACTAAAACTTGTATTTTTAGGAAGACCTCAATTTTCGGGGCCCAGCCAAAGTCACCCAAGGTGACCTGTATCAGCTTCCTTTGGTTAAATTTAGGCACCTTCCCTGCCAGACCACGTCACTCTCCACTTTTTCCATATTATTATAAATCGGCTTCGTCAAGAAAAAAAGAACTGGAAGCTGATCCGGACATAGAGGGGCAGATTGAGAGAATCCAAAGAATGTTTAAATTACCTATCAAAACAAAACAAAACTGTGCCCTGGGCTAGCACCTTCCAGAGTGGACACTTTTTCTGGATTTCTACACCTTCAAGGAAAGCATAGATGTTCTCTATTCCAGGAAATAATGCATCTCATTTCTTTGAACTCCTACCCTCCACTCTTGAGTGTGTTCTAAAATCTCTGCAAATAAACCCTTCCCTTGCCTCTTTCTGATTATCCTGAGGAAACTGATCCTGCAAATTTATTCTACAAAAGGGTAGGGCAGGTTCCTTATTTAAGCCTCAGGGACCTCCTCAGACCCTCCCTGCCTGGTCATAGGCTTAGTAACTAGAAAGTACCCATTAAGACTTTATGTGGGTGAAAGCAGTTTAAAAATGCATGTATATGGCAAAGGATGGGTTTTGCCATCACAGCTTTAAAAATATCACTGAAAGCAAGGACATGAATGGGTCCACTGGGCATGAAAGCTCGTGCTGAGAGAGGTACTTATTTGTTTTTTGCCATGTATTCTGTCTGCGGTGGTACATTTGAGCCCATTTTGAGTTTGGTAAGCCACTTTTCCACTCGAATATTAAACTCCTCCTTCTAATTTCAAACCTGTTTGTGGAATTTTTTTTTTTTTAGCATTTTTTTTTTTTTTTGAGACAGGGTCTCGCTTTGGAGTTCAGACTGGCTCTGAGCTCACTATGTAGTCCAGGCAAGCTTTGAACTCAGCAATCCTCCTGCCTCTGCCTCCTGAGTGTGTTTGTGGAATTTTGAAAGTCATCTGTTGGAATGAAAAGGTGTCACGATACAGGTATTTTTCTTTGACACCCAGAGAGCCAGAAACCACATTTGAAAATACTGTTTTCTACGCCGAATTATATTTTTAAATTTTTAATTGTATTTATACATATTTACAGTTGATGTAGTCTACAATCACCTTGGGGAATGATTACATGTACGTATTAGAGCATTTAAAAAAAAATCCCCTACCTCTTCCATTCCATTCCCCTCTCCAGTTTCTCTATCCCACTTTTCATTTTTGTTGATACTATTTTTTCTTAGCTCATATTATGGCATGTAATGTTCACACTAATTGGGGTTAATAGTTCTTGTACATGACAAATCCTTATTCTTTTTTTTTTTTTTTTTGCTTTTGGAGACAGGGTCTCGCTTTGTAGTTCAGGCTGGCCCTGAGCTCACTATGGTGCCCAGGCAAGCCGCCGCGAACTCAGCAATCCTCCTGTCTCAGCCTCCCGAGTGCTGGGATGACAGGCGTGAGCCACCACGTTGACAAATCCTTATTCTTATTTCTCCTTTCTGGCTCCTCACCTTTCATTCTTATTCCCTTAGACCACTTCCCTACTGCACAAGATCCATCCCAGTGCCCTCTTTTTTCTTTTCTTTTTTTTTTTTTTGAGACAGGGTCTCATTTGTAGTTCAGGCTGGCCCTAAGCTCACTATGTAGCCCAGGTAAACCTCGAACTCAGAAATCCTCCTGCCTCTGCCTCCTGGGTGCTGGGATTACAGGCATGAGTCACCACACTCAGCACTGTGGTATGTGGTACTGATCACTGGTGGGTGTGAGTCACCATACCCAGTATTGTTGTATGTGGTTACCAGGGATCAAACTCAGGACCTTACACTTGCTAGGCAGGTGCAGGAACCACTGAGCTAAATCTCCAGCCCATGCCCTCTTCTTTTTTTTTAAATTAATTTTATTGGTACATTTTATATATACATTATAATCACATTCAACATTGAGAGTTTGTACCACTATATGACACATCTTGATTCTCTTTTTTCCCATTTCCCTGCCCTCCCTACACTCCCCACCCCTATATATATAAGCTTTGTTTCCTTTTTTTAAACTATCAATTTTTTCCATTACCCTTTTCTATCCTTCTTTTATCATTTTCTTTGTATTTTTAGGCTTAATTATTATTATTATTATTATTTTTTGAGACAGGGTCTCGCTTTGTAGTTCAGGCTGGCTCTGAACTCACTATGTAGCCTAGGCAAGCTTCGAACTCAGCAATCCTCCTGTCTCTGCCTCCCGAGTGCTGGGATTATAGGCGTGAGCCACCACGCCCGGCTAGGTTTAATTATTTTTACAAAAGGAGCAATTACATGCTCCCATGAATATAAAATCAAACGTATTTGACAGTTAAATATGTTCTGTGAAAACAATTTCTGAAGAACTGAATTGGCCAGAAAGGAAAATAGCCAAAATCGAAATGCTTATTTTAATTTTCTATAATGATCTGAAGATGGAACAAATAACTTACTAGTGAAAGCCAAGGGGCTTTACAGAAAGAAATGGCTCTTACTAAAAACTGGAAAAAAAAGTGTCTCTTGGTCTTGTCTCATTTATTTCTCAAGCTTGTTGAATATGAGAGTATATTGAAATTCAAAACATCCATATTAATTTAACTATGTGCTTCTTGCTTTTTTTCCAGAAAGCAACAGAGCTGCATCTGATGTTAGCAGAGTAGGTTTAATCCTTGCTCTGATACAGGAGGCTGCGGTGGATGAAATTTTGAGCTGAGTGAGGGAATAATCTTCCGGAAGTCAGGATCAGCAATGGGGGTGTCCTATCCATCAGGGCACCCATAAAAGACAGAGGTGGTCCTGCCACTTGGCAAAACTGAGCCACATAAGTCAGAACAGAAATCCAGAATAGGATGCATATGATTACAGAGACACAGATGCAATAAAAATTCTGGGTTCCCCTATATGATGTGGTGCAGTTGAGAATCACTATCATTAAGAAAAAAAAACAGTGATTTCTTAATAGTTAAGAAAAACACCGATCTCTTCCTACAACAGATTTGACTCCCCGTCAAAATGACTGCCCTGCAAAAAAAGCTTTTTCAGTAAACATCATGATAAGTTTAACAACCAAGCAACTGAATCAGCAGGGGTATATAAAACATCATTACAAGCAGTATACCTGGGGCAAACCCACAGCTTGTCTACACTGCACTGTGTTGGTAAAACTCAGTGCCTACTGTAGTAGATTTGCTGATGGCCATCAAAAGATATCAAGCCCTAATCCTTCGATTTGTAAGTCTTATTTGAAAACAAAAGGAGCTTTGCAGATGTAATTAGGGATCTCGATATGAGGAGATTCCCCTGGTTTACCTGTGTGGACCTTAATTATAATCATAAGCTTCCTCAGGAGAGACAGAGAAATAACAGAGGAAAGAGGACGAAGTAATATGGCTACAGAGGTAGAAATTAGAATGTTGTGGCCACAAGAGGCGCCGGAAACCAACATAAACAAGAGGTGACAAAGGATAAATTCTCCTCCGAGTCTGCAGAGGGAATGTGGCTTTGCTCACATGGTGATTTTGGAACTCTGGCCTCCAGAACTGTGAGAGTGTCTTTCTGTTGCTCTAAAGTTGTGATAATTTTTTGCAGTACTCACAGAGACTAATACCTCTACTATGTGCATTTTCTGGGAAGAATTTAGTTTATATAAGTATTATTTTTTTCCACCAATATTCAAACAAATGTGGACAATGTGTTATAGTTAACTTATTCAAAAATGCCCAATAAGAGCTTTCCATGTGCTCAGTGGCATCCTCAGCTCTGGCGACAGAGCGTGAACTAAGTAGACGAAATTGTCTCTCCACAGCCCTTACTTGTTAGCAAGTACAAAACAATGCTTAGTACTGTGACAGCAAATGTGGGGCCCAGGGGAGGGGGAGAGAAGGAAGTAGTGTTGTTGACGCCAACCAGGAGAACCAGGCAATATTTTGAGCGTGATGTGATTGCAGTGACCATGGGGTGCAAGAAAGGACACACATTTCCAATGAAGGAAGCAGTGCTACTGATGCCGGGGAGTCTGCAGGGCCTCCAAGAAAGCCTGTTAAGATCACCATAAAAATCTTTAATGATCTTTTCTATACAATTTTAATGATCTTTTCTCTAAAATTGGGTTGAGATCTTTTTTTTTAACTTAAAAAACTCAAACTGAAGATTGATGAGTTTACAACCAATTTTATGTACTCCAAATTACGTATCCTTTGGAAGAGTTATCACAAATGAATGTACCCACTCAATGCCAGTCACAAAGCAGGATTACAAGGACTTTCAAATCTGCTGTTTAACAAATGCTTCAGTCACTATCGGCCTTGGTTTACCATCACAGTCTGGTGGGTAGGCAGGCCTCTGCTCTATCATCAATGGCCTAGAAGCTGAATCCAAATACTTTTGGTATTACTTTGATTTATGTTAGGAAGATGCATTGTTGAAATGCTGTGTATGACTTTTTAAAGATGCAGTTTGCCTAATGATTTGTAAAAGTCTGGTTATTCAGGCAGTAATTCATTTATAAATACATGGAAAGGAAAATAGGCTAGAAAATTGACCAACAATGGGCTACCCAACGCCTTTTGCAGAATTCTCGTAAAAGTGATGAAAAGACTTATTTTCATGGAGTTGGCAAGGAAGAATATCTAATCAATTTCTTAACAGTGAAATACGCAGTTTTAAAAAAAATAAAGTCATTTTATGAGACTTAACTGTATTTTGAGTTGGGAATTCAGTTGTATTATAACATTTAAAAATTCTCATTGTATGCAACTGTTTAAGGACGAATCTGTATTTTTAGAATTTCTCTAACATAATAGAGATTTTCACTTTCTTAGAATAATAATTCTTGGTCTCATTTACTGCTTGGAGAGTGGACCTAGATTCCCAGGTCACGGGCGATGCTTCGCCTTAGCCAGGTAGATTCCTAACATGTCAGCAGTGCTGAATTTTCCCATGCCCCATTCCTTTCTTTGGTGAGATGAACACAAAAATTTCAATGGAGGTTGAAACGCTTTGCTATTAGATACAAAATTTGCAACTTTATTACTATGATCTGAGCTCTAATTTTATTATATTATAAATAAGTTTATTTGTAAGACCAATTTTTGTTCCATTTAAAGATTCATGTACTCTAGCCCTATTTCCAATCTCTCTTTCTATCCCTCATGAACCCCTCTAAATCTTCTTCCCAGACGGTAAAGCTATTAAATTGAAGGCCTTATTATCTATAAACACATTTCTCATTGGTCCTTGATTTTGATATATATATAACCTCAAGTCTAGGTTATGCAGTTAAACTACCACAATTTGTCATTTCCTAAGCTGTATTTGATGCTATCGTTATTGCTGATTCTATTACTTTGGCCAAGGTGACCTGATTGTTCTAGCCAGTCATTTTTCCCTGCCTTGTCTTGCAGCTGCTGGACTGATTTCTCATGGTCTCTTACTATTTTAAAGAAACCTTTCCTTTTTTGGTTACTAACTATAATCATGTCTTCTATGTCTGAGATTCTGTCCTCACATTCACTTGTTCTTCTGAACAAACTTTCAACGGAGTTTTTAATCTCTTGGATTTCCATTTGAGTTCTAGATTATTCCATTTCAACTCTTGAATTTCCCCTTGGTGATCTGGGAATTTGGGTTTGAGTCTTGTTTAAGTGTCTTCTCATTTCTTTCTTTCTTTTTCTTTCTTTCTTTCTTTCTTTCTTTCTTTCTTTCTTTCTTTCTTTCTTTCTTTCTTTCTTTCTTTCTTTCTTTCTTTCTTTCTTTCTTTCTTTTGTTATTGTTAAAGTCCTGGGTTAATTTACTATATGGAAATTACTTATTGCCAGAATCTTTATTGCTAATGTTTGGAGTCTTTAAGGAATGTCTACTTCTTGGAGTATCTTCCTAGTGTAGTTGGCCTCTGGATTTTAGGTCTGTAATGGCCTTAAAGCAATCTCAGTCTTGATGTATCAGGTACTGTTTTCCTAATTTCTTTCTCACAGAGTTCATTCTTGCTGTACAGGAACACTACTGAGTTTTGTGTGCTTTTGAATCCTACTACTTTGATAAATTTGTTTGTTAGTCTTAGGAATCTTTAGGTGGGAGGTTTTGGAACTTTTATGTAAAAGATTATGTCATCTACAAATAAGAATAGTTTGACTTCTTCATTTTCTATATGTACCCTTTTATTTCTTTCTCTTATCTAGTTGTTCTGGTTAAAGTTTCAAGTATTATATTGAGCAGAAGTAGTAATAATGGGCATCCTGGTCTTGTTCCTGATTTCAGTGGGAAAACTTTCAGTTTTTACCTATTAATATGATATTGGCAGTAGGTTTGTCATAAGTGGCTTTATTTAGATTGTGATAAGGTCTTTCTATACCTATTATTTTAGGCTTTTTATCATGAATGGATACTGCATTTTTTCAAAGACTTTTCTTGTGTCCATTGAAATGATCAGGTGATTTTTGTCCTTGGTCCTACTTACATGATGTATTTATTGATTTGCATGTATTAAACTTTCCATACATTCTTATATGCATCCTACTTGACCATGATATATGCTCTTTTTAATGATTTGTTGTGTTTTTTGTTACTGTCATGTTGAATATCTTTGCACTGATGCTCATTAATGAAAGTAGCTTATAGTTTTCTTTTAAGAATTGTGTCCTGGGCGGGAGGGTTAGCAAAGTGGTTCCGGCGCCTGCCTCGCAAACATAAGGACCTGAGTTCAATCCCTGGTAACCACATACAATGCTGGTCATGGAGACACGCCAGACGTGGTGGCTCACGCCTGTAATCCCAGCACTCGGGAGGCAGAGACAGGAGGATTGCTGAGTTCGCGGCAGCTTTCCTGGGCACCATAGTGAGCTCAGGGCCAGCCTGAACTACAAAGTGAGACCCAGTCTCAAAAAAAAAAAAAAAAAAGAATTGTGTCCTGGGCCGGAGGGTTAGCTCAGAGGTTCCGGTGCCTGCCTCGCAAGTGCAAGGTCCTGAGTTCGATCCCTGGAAACCACATACAATGCTGGGCATGGACACTCACGCCCACCAGCCATCAATACCACATACCACAGTGCCGGGCGTGGTGGCTCACGCCTATAATCCCAGCACTCGGGAGGCAGAGACAGGAGGATTGCTGAGTTCCAGGCTTGTCTGGGCTACATAGTGAGCTCAGGGCCAGCCTGAACTACAAAGCGAGACCCTGTCTAAAAAAAAAAAAAAAAAAATTGTGTCCTTCCTTTGGTTTGGAACTAAAGTTAGTTTTCATGAACAAGTTTGGCAGTACTTTCCTTTCTATGTGATTAAAATGTTTGAGGAGTATTGGCATTAGATCTTCCTTGAGCTTCTTACAGAATTCAGTGATTTACAAATCCATTGGATCCTACATTTTTCTTATTGATATGATTTTTTATTACTACCTCAATTTCATTGCATATTATTGGATTATTCATGGTTTTTATATCTTCTTGGTTCAGCCTTAATAATTCATACATATCTAAGACTCTGCATATTGCTTTTGGATTCTCAGGTACCAGAGTACAAGTTTTTGTAGTTACTAATAATCTTCTGAATTTCAATGGTGTCTACTGATTTAATTTTTCTCATCTTTAGTTGCATTGGCATTTATCTTATGTTTTTCTCCTTTTAGGGGATATTGGCTAAAGGCTTATCCATTTCATTCATTGTTTCAAAGAACCAGCTCACTGATTCATTGTGTTCCTTTTTAGTCTGAATTTTATTAATTTATACTCTAATCTATATGATTTTCTTCCTTGCCCTAGCTTTAGACTTGTATTGTTCTTGTTTTTCTTTCTATTTCACAATATCTATCATACATCTGGACCTCATTTATACCTTCAGTTTCTCATACTAGAGAAACAATGTGGTATTTACACGTCTGTGTCCTATTTATTTCACTTATGAATATGTCCTCAAGGTGCATCAATTTAAGTATAAATATCTCTAAATTATCGTTCTTTATGGCTGAATAATACTCCATTTTATTTTAAAAAACCCTACATTTTCTTTATCCATTATCCAGTTGATAAGCATTTGGGCTGTTTCCAAGATTTAGCTATTATAAACTGTGCTGCTATAAGCATGGGTACACATATGTTGCTGTGATATGATGCCTTTACTTCTTTCATGTATATACCTAGCAGAGAAATAGCAGGGTCAAATGGGACCTTTAATCCAAGTTTTCTGAGGAATCTCCACAGTGATTGCACCAGTCTATATTCCCATTAACAGTGAAGAAGGGTTCTTTTTTCTCCATATCCCTGCCAGCATTTGTTGTTGGTTGATTTCTTGATAGCCGCCATGAAGAATCTGAACTTACTAGACTCCTACAAACAAAATGTAGAGGGGTGGGCATTTAAATCAGTGGTTCTGGACCTACATTATAAATGCAAAATCCTGACTTTGATCCACAGTACCAAAACCAAAAAGAAGACAAAAAAGTAGAATGCTACCTTTCAGGGGTGGGAAAATGGGAATGTTGCTAAATAGGTAGAGTTTCAATTTTACAGTATGAAAAATTCTGGAGAAGTATGGACACGAATGTGCACATAGTTAATGCTATCATACTGTACATTTTTTTTTTTCTGACAAAGGGTCTCGCTTTGTAGTCCAGGCTGGCCCTGAGCTCACTATGTAGCCCAGGCAAGCCGCTGCGAACTCAGCAATCCGCCTGTCTCTGCCTCCCGAGTGCTGGGATTACAGGCATGAGCCACCACGCCTGGCCCTGTGGTATGTGGATTTGATTGCTGGTGGGTGTGAGTCACCATGCCCGGCATTGTATGTGGTTACTGGGGATCGAACTCAGGACCTTGCACTTGCGAGGCCCCATACTGTACATTTAAAATAACTAGCAAAGTAGATGAGATGTTTTTATAATAAAAAGATAAAGAGATGGAATTTTAGGGGGCCAGAGGGTTAGCTCAGTGGTTCCGGCGCCTGCCTCGCAAGCGCAAGGTCCTGAGTTCGATCCCCGGTAACCACATATAATGCTGGGCGTGGAGACATGCCCACCAACGATCAACACCGCATACCACAGTGCCGGACGTGGTGGCTCACGCCTGTAATCCCAACACTCGGGAGGCAGAGACAGGAGGATTGCTGAGTTCGTGGCGGCTTGCCTGGGCACCATAGTGAGCTCAGGGCCAGCCTGAACTACAACGCGAGACCCTGTCTCAAAAAGCAAAAAAAAAAAAAAAAAAAAAAGAGATGGAATTTTGAATAGTCATGTCTCAGTTATGAGGTTCTTAGCTCCTCCCTCAAAGATATTGAATTCCTAACC
>PVIC010040682.1:0-16546 GCA_004025085.1 Thryonomys swinderianus
TAACATCTAAATCATCTTGCTTTAATCATCTTGCTTCTGGTGTAGTCAAAATCAAAATGAATTACATTCATCATTTTACTGAGTATCTGGTATTCTGATATTTTTAACTAAAAGCCAGAAAAATGAATTTAAAAATTTTACAGCTGGTCATTAGAATAGCAGATAATATTTTTAGTTATATTTATCATGTATTTATGTCTGTTAATAATATACAAAAGCAGACAAAATTTATTGTCAGAGAAAGATACAAGCAAGATCAATAATAACACAACTTCTATCTGTGAGCAAATTACAGATTAGCGAAACACTGATGTTGAAAAAAAGCAAGGGCAATAAATAATGTGGTAGCTGTTAAATATTTGATTTTGAAATCAGGTAGCTCAATCAAAGAGGAAAAATATTGTGAACATTACATAATTCACAAGGTCCATGAGATAAAAAACAAAATTGTACTCGGGAGAAACAACTTTTTCTAGAACTGATAGCAGAAATTGTTGTTTTGCATGAGTTTAGAAGATCGAAACAGTCACATGGAAACAATGTCCTTAGCATTTTTAAGATTTGAGAAGTGTAAATTGGCTTAATGTGTACTCACGGGACTGTAAATGACTGACCAAAGTCAATTCAATTTCAACATTTCTATAATGAAGTTTAAAAAAAGAAAGTTCTATGATGAACAATCTAAGAATACAACTTATAAGTGTTAAATCCTTTGTCATTCCCACCATTTTTTAAAGATAGGGTTTTGCTATGTAGTTAAGACAGGGCAGCCCAGGATGGCCCTGAACTTATAGCAATCCTCCTGTATCATTTTCCCAAATGCCGGGATTACAGGCATGTGCCACCATGCCTGGCTACTTTTTTTTTTTTTTTTTTTTTTGCCTAAAATCCTTGTATGAAAAATTTTCTATGAAATTCAGAATAAATGGTGTTTTCTAGGCTAATCAAGAACAGGAGGTTTAAAGTCCAGCTAAGCTCTCCTACCTTCAACACACACACACACACATACAATACATACATACATACAAAACACAGTTGAGAAATCACATATTTAAAATAGCTGACCTACTGAGGACAGGACTCCAGGGCTACTTTTAATTCTAAAAGAGACAAAGTCTAGAAACAGTTTCCTGTAAGAACCTGGAGGCCAAACATATTATGTGCCAAGAAAGGACTAGAACCATCTTTTGTGCCAAAAATGTTTTGAAGAATGTGATTCTGACAACTCATAAACATCAGAAGCTTATTGATACCAGTGTTAATTCCAACACTTCTAAAGTTTCAAACTCACAATCTAGAACAGTGTCAGAATTATAAGGTAGTGTATCTCTCATGATCAGTTAGTTTATGTCTAAAGGAAAGAAAAATATTTAATGAGATTGTCTGTTTAATACTGGTTTGCATATATTTCATGCTAAATAAATCCCATGGAATAAAGGAGTGAAGAAGTCTGTTTTTTTATGATTTGAATTTTAACCCCTCAAAAAGATGTTGACACCTTGGCAGATGCCTAGGAAGTGAAGTCCTTAGTGCAGTCTGTTACTCCAACATGACTGTAACCTCACAAAAGAAAATTTGTGCATAAACACCTGCTACCAGTAAGTAAGGAACTAGCAGGAGCTACAGAGAGCACTGTCTCCTTTTTTACTGGAGAAGGCCCTGTCTGCACCTTATTTCACTTATTTTGTCTCAAGAATTATAAGACAACAATTTTTTGTTGCTGCTCTAATAAACTAACACATGAGTGGATCAGGGAGAATAGCACCGATGACTCAGGTAGAGATGCACAAATTGCTGTTTAACAAGTGGATGATTAAATTATTGGACAACAATGCTCTCTTTTGTACATCACATAGCCAAATATAATACTCTCTATCTTGATATAAACCAGGATAGAGAAAAATCAAGACACCTTTATTTTTCCTGTTTCTTTCTATGACATAACAACTATAAAATGTCTCAATGTTTTGCATATTATCTATCTAATAAAATGTCTCAATGTTTCATAGCTTCACACCTTCAAAAATGTCTAATAACAAATGAAGTAAAAAGTGCCGGGCATGGTGGCTCATGCCTATAATCCCAGGACTCGGGAGGCAGAGACAGGAAGATTGCTGAGTTCGAGGCTTACCTGGGCTACATAGTGAGCTCAGAGCCAGCCTGAACTACGAAGCGAGACTCTGTTTCAAAAAAAAAAAAAATGAAGTAAAAAGAAAGATCTAGCCAGTGTAAAGAGATGCCTGCAATGACAAATTACAAAACAGTAAATAAAAAAACCTCAATAATGCAATTTAGAATAAAGAAGAACACACCTCATAATAGAGACTCCCTGAAAACAAAGTGTGCCCATTCTGATGGAACCTTCGAGTGAAAGAGCTTCATTAAAGAGATCTAGTTAAATAACCAAGAAAGCAGCACAGTATGAGGAGGAACCACAGAGCACACAGGTATTTTCAGTCAACTAAGGCTGCCCCGATCAAAGGGTACAGGAGGGAGAAGTGGTAGTCACCTGATGGAAACATAGAAAGCCTGTGAGCTACGTGGCCTTTATGATCAACGCTAAAACACCACCTGCCATAAAGGATGTAACAGAAGGAGCCACAGTGCAGGAGTCTGAGATAGCCCATATAGATGCAATGATAGCCTTTGCTGTGTCATTCTCCTTCACACTGGTCGCCAACAATAGAAGACGTTGCTCCATGATAAGTTGGTAAAACCCAGAAAGAACAGAGGACATGTACGAGAGCAGAGAAGGAAGGTGATAGAGAAATGTTTCGATCCAGCTTTGAATTGTGCCTTTTTTAAAGGTAAGTAACAGATTCTATTTAAAATGTTTAACATATAATGTCCTCAAGGCATCAATGCTTTTACATGATCCTTTTTAATTTAAGAAAGGCCTGCTTAACATGTCACAACTTTTCCTGTTCTGTGGAAACTCCTTTTTTTTCCTATTAATGTCAGATAAATTGAATGTACTTGTGAAAGTAATTGTCTTGAACCCAAGAAAGTACTTTACCTAACTATCTAGCCAAATGTACACCGGCAGAAATGCTATGCAGTTAAAAACATGTTTCCCCAGAGTTGACAAACTTATATAAGATAGAAGAACAATTCGGGTAATTATTCTTAAGTTGTAGTTTTGTCATTGCCTACATTAAAAATGAATATACACTCACTTCTCAGGGACATTCATTCAGCTAAACGAGTAATGAATAGGAAGGAGTTCAAAGTGATTGTTCCGATTTACTCTAGGTTTAAGGAGCTGTGGCATCAAAATGTGACAAAATATTTAGGAAATGTCTTACTAGTAAGCCATCGTATCTTCCAGCTGTATGCCCTTGTTGATTCAGGTTGTTTCCTTAGTAAATGTATAAATGTAATGAACTAAATTGAAAAGTATTAACATTGGACAACCGACGGACTTCATTAATTCAAAGTAAGCCTTCACAGCTGAGTTGAGTGTGTTATAATACCTGCTAAAATGTACTTTAAATGAACATTTAGCCTGAATAATATATATATATATATATTTTTTTAGACAGGGTCTCGCTTTGTAGTTCAAGCTGGCTCTGAGCTCACTATGTAGCCCAGGCAAGCCTGGAACTCAGCAATCCTGTCTCTGCCTCCCGAGTGCTGGGATGATAGGCGTGAGCCACCACGCCCAGCAGCCTGAATAATATTTTCACTTCTACTATTTTAAAATTAAAATGCCATTACTTGGGACTTTATTCCTAAAGTTTGTAGATGAAATTTCCTCTGAAGGTTCATGTTTTTAAGCCCTGATCTAGCCCAAGGCACTCTTAGGAGACAAAAAGCTTTGAAAGGTTGTCCTTGTATTTCGGGGCCATTGGTGCTGTGCTCCTGAAAGAGACACTGGCACTCTGGCCCCTTCCTCTGCTTTTCCTCACACCCATGTAAGACGAAGGGGGCTCCTCTGCTGTGTGTTCCTGTGGTGATGTGCTCGGCCACCAAAGGCTCCGCAGAGCCCATCAGACAGAAACCACCGCAGCTAAACTGAAATAAACCTTTCTTATTTTTAAGTTGATGCACCTCAGCTATTTGTTATAGTGGTCTAAAGCAGACTATGTGCACAAGCAAAACCAAAAGTATATCTGCTAAGAAAACTATATCGTAAGAGACTAGTCTAATGAAATTCTTACCTGGCTGGAAAATTGACAGACTTCCATCAAGATGACCAAACACAACTTTCCCCTTTTTGTGAGTGTGCCATCTGAATATACTGATATCAGACAAAAAGCTATGAGCATCTCTGTGTACAGTTACTCCACTCTCTGGCCCTGAGATCGTCCAAATGAACAGGGGGCCTCGATGGGAAACAAATGCTACAGCATCATCTGCATTCCAGCACCAGCTAAGGGAGGCAGGTGTTCCTGGCATGAATTAAACACATGCGCATGTTAGCAAGATACGGCAGTAGACTGGACCATGAAACACTCACTGCCCTGTAGGTTACTGACACCAAACACAAGAATATGTTTATTATTTTAAAACACGTTACTTTCTGAATTTACAATCGAATTTATAAAATAATCATCCCAAAGACAATGGTGAATATATGCACAGAATCCTCATTTTAAAAAGAAACTATTTAATTTCAAATACCACTAAAATGGTCATGTGCTTTGTATAGTCAAAGAACCAGTGTTTTGCATTTCAATAGACTACATTTTATAAATACAGACTTATTTATTGTATGTTTATCTCTAAGACCTTACCTAGATATTCTACCTATGAAAGATAATATAGGATAAGATGTTTTAAAACCTTAAATATTGAAGTGAGAGATATGTGTATAAAAAGGTAAACATAACTTTAAAAATTTAATACAAATGAACTTAATGTCAAATTCTGTGTCTTTACAGGTCTTTAGATTCAAATCCCAGTTTTGCTTCAGATGAACTAAGTAAATTACTTTCTCTCTCTAAACCTCTGTCTCCTCATCTAGAAATTGGAATAATAAATAGAGCTGATCATTTAATGTTCCAGAAAGAAACTATCATGTACATAAAAGTATCTCTTCAACTCAATGATGAAATACAAAATTTAATCATTAGCATTCTTGCTACTGTTGTAACCAAGTAAATTATATTAAGTAAATGTTATGGGAAGTTTATAAGGGGGAGATTATGGAATCGTTCAATGCAGCTGCAATCACTGCTTCAGAATCATGTAGCTGGATATTTCAGATCATATGGAGTCAGGGCTTGGGGGTCAATGTTCAACAATTTTTCCCAAATGACTTTGGAGCAGTAAGGGTGGGGCACCACTGGGATGTTGTCATGAAAAAAATTGGGCTTAAATTGCTCATTGAAGAAAAAGTAGAACTTAAATATATGGAGGGAAATTTTCAGAAAAGAAATGGTATAAACAAAGAGAATTTTGGAAGAAATTGGTTTAGAGTAAATATAGTTTGCACAGTCTGAATGCTCCAAGAGAAAGCCAATGGAAGCCGATTGCCTAGTTCAAGGAGTGACACATAATGGGAGCTCCATAAATGTTTGCTTAGTGTCAGAACGAATGAGTAAGTGGATAAGCACTGTACAAAAGCTGACGTAGTTTCAGGAAGCTTTAACAGAAGAGTTCACTCAACAGAGAAAGTTACTTTGTATGGGTCAAATCACTACAGCACAAGTGAAAGACAACAGAATACTGGTTCTCTGACTACACATTAGAGAAGACATCTTGGAGAGTGAAGTAACCAGAAACATCCCCAATGATACTAATACAAAATATTTCTATGATGACTACTGTGTATAAGTAGTTCTAAGTGCTTTGCATATACCAAATAATTTAATTTTGCCAACAATACTCTGAGATAGATAAGAGGCATAACTGTACATTTTTACTGGAAATGTGACAAAGTAAAGTTTGTGAGAATTTTAATATTTTACAGTTGGATAGACTAATACTTATTGTTATATAAATGTATCATTTCATGCTGGCTAGAAGAGGGAGGGGAAATACGGAAGAAAGGTTAAGGTCAAATATGATACGAAGAAGTTGAAATGAAGATTCACTTAATGAAAAATTTTTCATTAAGATGTTAAGAAAGGATACTTAAAATTATAATAATCAAAAATAGTCAATATTTTGTAAATAACAAACATGCTATCATCAAGTTAAGGAGACATTTTAGAAATAGCATGAGAAAGTTATTAATAAGCTTATGAATTTTTTAAAGGAAAAGATGTAAAATTTACCAAAATTTTTATAATTATTCTTTCCAATGTGAAATTCTTTTTTTTAGTTTATTTTTTATCTCCATTGGTAGATTGTATATACACACCATGATCACACTCAATATTGGGAATTTGTACCAGTATATGACATGATTTAATAATCATTTTTTCCTATTACTCTACTCACCCCACAACTCTCCACCCCTAAATACATGACCTTTGTTTCTCTTTTTTTATTACTATCGTATATTTTCTTTAATCCTCATTACTAACCGACCCACCATACTTCCCTTTGAATATTTTCTGTTTCACAATATCCATCATACATTCTAGAACTCATTAACATCTTCAGTTTTTCATACCAGAGAACAGATACGATATTTGCACATCTGTGACCTATCCATTTCACTTATGAGTATGTCCTGAAGGTGTGTCCATTTGAGAATAAATGACTCAAACTTATTCTTTAAGACAGAGTAACACTCCATTTTATAGAAAAACCACATCTTCTTTATCCAGTCTCCAATTGATGGCCATTTGGGTTGTTTCTGTGTGTGATAGCTCTGTGAAATTCTTATTTAATTGAATTTTTAATTCAGAAAACTTCCATGTATACTGCTAATGAATTAAAAAGTCCTCTATAAAAATGGATATGATACATAATATCTGATGATAAATCATTGACTAACCTAGGTGAAACTAGGAAAATATGTTGTCTAATCTGCATTTTTCCATTGCACTTAGAAAATACACAGATTATGCAGTTACAGGCTGATTTTAAATTTTGTGCTACAACTTTTATGACAGCCATGACCAACATGCAACATTTCTAAGTTATTAAACATAATTTATGAAAAGAATTTTAAGAATTTGTTGTTTCATTTAAAATTAATCTCCCAGCACCATGTGAGGCTGAGGCAGCATAATCACAATTTCTGACCCAGTCTGCATAATTTAGTGAATGAAGGAGACTGTCTCAAAATTTAAAAAAAATTAAAAAGCTGAGATGAAGATTAGTGTGAAAGTCCCAGGTTCAACCCCCAGCATAAATCAATCAATCATATAAAAAGCTGGATTTAAGGTACTGAAAAATGTATTTTTGATGGATATAAACAGTACTAGAATGATCTGAAGGATTTCTGATTGGTAGAGAAACAGATACGACCTGGGGAGATATGAAAAATCTTAATTAAAGCTACCAGTATACAACATCTCAGAAACTTGGTACTGAAAGTTAGCTGTTTTTTTTTTCTCATTAGTATACTAAAAATACTCAACACTGTATCAAATATTTATTCAAAAACATTTTGGTAAAAATGTATAAGTATTATAAAATAGGAAGAAAATGTTCAAAGGGAAAGGGAATAGGTGGACAGAGGAAGGGAAAGAAAAAATTTGATGGTAAAAAGGAAAAAAAATGGGAACAAAGCTTATGTATATGTGGATTTGGGGGGCTTGAATGGAATGAGAAAAGTAAGAATCAAGATATATCATGTATAGGTACAAATTCTCAATGATGAATGTGATCATGATCTATACCTAAAATGCACCAGTAAACTCAATAAAGAAAAAATCATTTTGGTCAGAGATTGAGAAAACCTTACTCACTGGTGATTTGCAAGTGAAAGTAATAAAGCAGGGAATATGAACTTCAAGTAAAATTTAGCTTTCTAGTAAACAATCTTAAAAATGTTTGACAAATATTTTTAAGATGATAATTGAGTTTTTAAATTGTCATATTTTCAGCATTTTTAATGAGCTAAATTTGAAAAGTCAAGGGAAAAACAAGATAGCACATTAAATATATCTCCAGGTACCAAAGACATTATAATTATAGAAGTAAAAATTCAAAGATAATTGTGTAGAAATAGTCAATATTGTTGTTACATATTTAGGAGGACATTATAAATAAATTTTAAGTAAAACAAAATTAATAAAATTTTCATGTTTCAGTTTCCTATCACAAAATTATTTTAATTGTTTAGATAAATAAGCTGAATTTAGATACTATATCCAGAGCCAGAACTATAACTAGAAATTGATCTATACTTGGTACTCAGAATGAGCATGAATAATTTTGATATTTAATACAAGAAAACAATGACTTTATTCAAATATAATTATGGAGTAAAATGAAATAAGGGTTCCCAATTTCCAATACAGAGTAAAAAGAAGATAACAATATTATTTAAGTTCACAAAGACCTACTTGTATGATCTAGGACTTTTTTTCCATTAAGGGGTACTGAACACAAGGGCTTTGCACTGAACTATAGTTGCTATGTATTCCAGGTTGGGTTTGAACTTGTGATCTTTCTGCTCAGTCTGCAAGGCATGCATTGCAGGCATGTATCACCACACCCGGCTGAAGCAGACATTTCTCTTTTGAGCAAATTATATATAAGGGAAAGGAATCACTCAACAGGGCATCAGGTGTATGCACAATTTTATCTTCATGTATTGATATTGTAATATACTAGTGTACAGGGAAGGCTTTTACTAAGAAAATATTTTTAGTTGTATTTATTCTAGAATTTAATATTATATTTAAATGTTAATAAAATCATTATTAACTATGTTTTTAATTCATCTTATGTCCCAAGTACAATTATTTCATGAAATGTTTTGATTCTGTGCACATACACAGGAGTTATGATGTGAAATGTATTTGTTATGTGGGTTACTATTAGAGAGACAAAAAATTACCTTAAAACCTAAAGTAATACAAACTAATAAAATAGCACTTATTAAGATAAAAACATTTTGAGTACAATAAACCTGTTATTAATGTAGTACCTTTTGTATTGTTGAGTTTAGCAATGACTTTTTGTTCTGCAACATTCCAAATGATCACTAAGTTATCAATACTGCCACTTGCAAACAGGTCGGGATTATGTGGACACCAAGAGATTGCTGTGATTGTTTTCTTATGTTCAGACATAATTGCGTGAAGTTTGAATTCATTATAACGGTGATCCAACTACAACACAATATATAAATGAAACACCTTAGTGCCCCTTTTTGAATCACACACTATCACTAAAAATTACATTATGTAAAACAAAAGCAACATGCAAGATGGTCAGTTCATCTAATAAAGATATGAATACATTTCAATCTTTGGTCTACATTCTAGTATAGTAAATCACCTGAGAGAAACCATTTGGAAAAATAATCAAAGAAATTTAATAGAAAGGTTTTATTTTTAAATACGAATGATAAGCCAGAGCTTAAGTACATTTTCCATAGCTCTGCGTTTTCATCAGGGCTTTAAAAAAAATCTTTGGTTCTGAGTTATTTTGCAGTTTTTCAATTATGTTTGAATAAAAAAGAACTATGTTAAAGAAACTGAACTGCTCATTCATGTACTGTCAAGATGTCCGATGCTTCCAGAGCAATATAATTGACATTTCTTAAGATGTTACAATGTTTCAGAGAGGATATTATGTTGTGTTTGCATATGTAAAAGGATAACAATAATTAGCAGCCTTATTTATTGGGTTAATTACTCATTTTAGGTTAAATTTTATTTAGATTATATTTTTATAAATAATGTTTGTCCTTTTTTTTTTTTTTTTTTTTTTTTGAGACAGGATCTCACTTTGTAGTTCAGGCTGGCTCTGAGCTCACTATGTAGCCCAGGCAAGCCTGGAACTCAGCAATCCTCCTGTCTCTGCCTCCCGAGTGCTGAGATTGCAGGCGTGAGCCACCATGCCTGCTGTCCTTTTTGTTTTTGAAGTTGGTCTTTTTCCTTTAACACATATTGGACTTTCAGCTAAATGCAAGTTATAAAATTCACTGTTTTAAATATTATGCCAACTTTTCTTTACCTAAACAATTGTAGAAAAATCATATTAATGTAACTTTGAGTGCTCTAAATGATTATACAATGGATATCTTGCCAGATTAACTTGACAGAGATCATGTTTATTCTGAACTTGTTCTTCTAATAAAAAGAAACACTGGCAGCATGATGCTTGCACTTGATTAACTTCTGACAGTCTCCCCACTGATTTCTTCATGGCTGCTTATCCACCTCTTCAGGTCTACATTAAAAGCACCTCTACTGAAAGATATTTTTAGACTGTGGTATCTAAATTCACAACTCCCCCAAAAACCTATTCTATGGCTCTATCTTACAATGTACTTTGAGCCCTTTTTAAAACATATTTCTTTGTGAAATATACATTTCTTTTCTTCTTTTTTTATAGGACTGGGGTAGAACACAAAGCTGATGTATATCACTGAGCTGTCAGCTTTTTAACTTTAATTTATTTTGAAACAAGGTCTCTCTAACTTTCCCAGCCTAGCTTTGAATTTATTATCCTTTGCCTCAGCTCTCATGTAAGCATACACACTTATTTATGACTACTTATTTATGTTAAGGCCGCTCACTGGCCCTTGTTATTACTAAGAATATAACTTCCATCAGAAGAATTTGGCTGAGTCATAGTTATATTTGTAGTGTTAAGTAACGCTTGGTCAATAAAAGTGACTCAGTTGGCACTCAAACAAGAAAACCTTATGCTATCATTTAAGTAACTTCTAATTTTAGTTATCATAAATCCTGCTGCATTGAAAAGACTATTTAAAACATTTTTCTCTTTCATAATTCATTCTTCTTTTTATAACTTCAGGTACTATTGGAAAGCTTTGGTGAAAATATGGCAATAGAAAATCCAGTACTATTTAGTGTTTTCAACTAATTCACATTGCAGCAATACAAATTTTAAGTCAGTCTATGTCAATATATAACTGTTTCTAGTATATTTAGAAGTGAATACATTTTAGATTTTCAATTGTTCAACAATTGTAAATACCTGTGATAGATATTATTAAAGTATCTAAAATAAAAACCTGGTACATGACAGAAATTCAGAGGACCATAAATAAATGTATATCAGTGTAATCATTGTAGACTTTATCATACTTATTAGTCATACAACATCTATAATCTATAAGATATTGATTTATTTGTGGAAATTAATTTATTAATGGATTCCTGTTGTATTTATAACTCAGTGTTAGGAGACTCTGCTATGACATTGAGATGGGTCATAAATTACTGTTATAGAGTACCTTACTGCAATATGTTGGTGCATTACAATTCAATATTTAAGTAAAAGATTTAATGTCATTTATAGATATCATTTAACAGTTCAGAGAAATGTAACTAACATCACAGTCTTTATCTGAATATGTTAGATTATCAGACTTTGATAATACCACATACAAGATGCACTTTGATAAAAAATCTGAAAAAAAACGTTTTCAATTTATATAGGATAAGGCACAATACACTTTAATGTAGGTGATACATTTAAAATAATACTTATGGCTATAATCTGTGACTCTCTACTGATGTATTTTTTTTTTTTTGAGACAGGGTCTCGCTTTGTAGTGCAGGCTGGCTCTGAGCTCACTATGTATCCCAGGCAAGCCTTGAACTCAGCAATCCTCCTGTCTCTGCCTCCTGAGTGCTGGGATTACAGGCCTGAGCCATCACGCCCTGCACTGTGGTATGTGGTATTGATTGCTGGTGGGCGTGAGTCTCCATGCCCAGCATTGTTTGTGGTTAATGGGGATCAAACTCAGGACCTTGGGCTTGTGAGGCAGGTGCCAGAACCACTGAGGTAACCCTCTGGCCCATCTACTGACGTATTTTGAAATAATATGTTACATAGGGCATTGTAACAAACTGTCACTTGAGTTCATCTGCGTTCATTTCTAAATCAGAATAAATTTTAGCTTCAGTTTTTGATAGAAAATTTTTCTTCAAATGTCTTTATATTTATAATTTAAATTTAATCTTCCCAAATATTTGTTATGAAATATCATCCTAAATTTTCAGGCACACGCAAACTTTAAAAATTAAATCCACTCTATACCACCTCATTTTCTTACCATACTTACTTTTTTTTTTTTTGGCAGTACTGGAATCAAACTTGGGCCCTTGTGCGTCCAAGGTTGGCATGGTATCACTTGAGCTAAATCCCCAGCCCCACCATATTTACTTTTGAGAGGAATAGTTTGCCCTCCTTGTGAAGTTTCTCTTCTTTAGGGGTAAAATAAAAGACAAGAAGATATGGTCACAAAACTAGGGGAGAAACTTTATACAAGGAAAATGGCAGCGAGAAGCTTGGGAGTACATGCAGAGTGTAAAAGAAAGAGATGTGAGAAAAAGGAGCCGTGATTAGCACATGGGTGTGTCGTGTGGGAGGTGTGGGTGCAGGAGCGTGAGTTTGTGCTGAAATCACACTCTCACTGCAGGTGTTTCGAGTCTGGATGAACAGACAGCAAAAGACGTTATGTTGTAGAAACTGAATTATTTTGTGAATAAATATGATTATTTCTTAAATTATTTCTTAAATTTTCAATAAACTATAGCACATTAAGATACGGTAATGAAAAAGGCTTTCAATCCAGAATTTGAAAATTCAGAATAAAACATTACTCAACTAAAATGAGCTGGTATTTCAAGATTTTAAAGTAGTTTCAAAAGTAATTTAAATGTATAAATGTCACTTGAGACATTTAATGAGTGTCCATTAAATTCCCAAGTTTTAACAATTCACAAATGAAAGTGACTCATTCCTAGTAAATACAACTGTGTAGTAGGCAGCTCATTCTCTGAGACCCTTCATAAATACGCAGGTCAAAAGAGCAGAGATTTTTAAAAAGTATTTGTACCTTTCAGCTGAAATCAGAGGGTCGAGAAAATATTCTGTAAACAGGAAATTTAGGCAAACTGAAAAATTAGTGGAGCAAAGACATAAAATGATCTGAGACATTTGAAAAAATACAATTGTTAAAGAAAAATACAATTGTTTTATTATATGTGTTATACAGAACAAGGAAGAAATGGAGGCAGGATGATCATGAATGACCTTGAACATCACACTATAAAGTCTGGATGTTACATTTTGAAAGAGCTGTAGATAGTTGATAATTTTAAACTTCAGAGTTTCAATATGATGATTGATTTTACTTAAGGATGAATTACAGGGAGTTAAGTTAGAAGCAAAGAGACTATCAAGAGAACTCTATAATACATGGAGTTAGAGGGATATAAAGTAGACACTGAAACAAGCAAAAGATTAAAATCATCCTTGGTTTCTATGTGCACAGAGTGGAAGTGGGAGTCAAGGACGACCCAGTCTGCTTGAGAGGAAATTTAGTGACTCAAGATTTTGGCTCCGATTAAGGAGAAAGACTGGACTTTGATTTAAGATGTCCGTGGCTCCTCTGTATGGAAATATTCACAGGCTCTCTAAATGAGGAGCTGGTAAGTGTCGACAGAATGGAGCCAGGATACAGTAGTTGCAAAGATATTTCTCCCAAGAATATTTATGAATATATCTGCCCTAATTTTAATGTAATGATCCCTAGTACATTATCCATACTCTTCAACTGGTGGAATTTTCTCATATCACTTTATCAATAATAATATGACGCAAACATGTTCTATATGTTTCTAAAACCCACTAGAGTACAAATAGCAAGAAGTAGAAAACACAAAAATTAAAATGCGGTATTATTTCTCATGAGATTGATACTTAAATGTGAAATAATTTTACCTAGTACCATTGAAAATTAAGAAAAAAATAGTAGCATTTTACCTGATAAATGTAGACAGCCAGAGTCGCACAATAGGCAAACCTGTCTCCACTGGCAGCACAAACATCCTTATTCCACGGCTGACACCCTGCAGCCAGCAATCCCACTTGCCTTACCTGGGACATATTTGCCTTGAAAAAGCAAATTTGAGAAAATATCCATTATTCTTGTTATTTGACAAACTACTCACCCCTTAAAATATCATTCCTGATCCTTATCTTTGTGCCCTGAAAAAAAAATTACTACAGCTACTCATTTACCTTACATTTTTGGAGGAGTTAAAATTCTCAGATCTACATAGAAATCAAGGCACATTATTTAATTTAGGCAAAAGGTCATAAAATGCTGATCTATGCATGACATTTAGTCAAAGGTTGGGAATCCTATGTGGAGTAAGCGCAAGTTCTGCCTGAGACGGAAACACTGGTTTTATTTCTGATGCTGTGTTTCTATTTTCAAGCTATTTTTTGTTTTCTAATTCTTTTGTGGTAGGTGGCCATGCTATAATCTTGTAAAATAAAAATGCTTTAATTAAATAGGATTTAGCAATCCAATGGCAACGTATGAAGTCTGGAAAAGCATTCTACAGCCCTGCTATTAGATTATGGTTTTTAAACCAGTGTTTCTCAGCTACTACCACACTCCTCAGGTAGAACAAGATGGCTACAGGCAGCTGGAATTGCTCATGATGGCCACCTATCACCGGGTAATTTAGATAGTTTCCTTTCTACAGACAGGTAAGGCTCTGATAAACAGCCACAAAACAACATCTTATAAAAGGGTGGAAATGCATCCAAGAGTAGATTTGCTGACGTGCAGGACACTCAGACTTCTTTGCAGTGTGCCTCCACCAGTTCAGCAACGTGGGTTCAGGTGTTCCCTCACTGGCAGGAGTGCGTACAGAGGCTTAGCACTCTGTTTGGGGGTTTCTGTCCCAGAAAGGCATGATCTTCTGTCTAACTTTAGGGCCAGTGTTTTCTCACCATGCTGTCATTCCCTATTGAACCTAAAAAGAACTATTGATTTTTCATTTCATTCAACGTTTTACTCTTGTTAGGATGAAGTGGTGAGTTCTAGACTTCTAAAATCTGTATATATTGGAAAGGAAATGAAGTGTTCTTTTCAAATTTAGATATACTTAAGTCAATGCCAGTATAGTTTAACTATCAGTATGTCTTGATTTATTACTTTTTTATTTCCTCAAATTAGGTAACATAAGTATTTCCATGCTGGCATAAAATCTGGGGTGTCTTGTTCTAACAGAGATTTTACAGGTCTCACAGTTCAACAATTTAAATACTCCTAAAATTCACAGCTGATTTCCTTCTACTCATATACTAATAAAAGATGAATTTCAGAGTTAACTTGGCTAAATTAGCCATTACAATAATAATTAATACAAAACAAAATGAGATTTTATTTTTTAAATCTATGATTTAAATCTATGATTTTAATCTATGATTAAAATCTATGATTTTAAATCGATGATTTAAAAACAAATCATCGATTTAAAATAGCATTATTTTAAAGTTTGCATTATGTATTCAAACAACTGCTAGCATTTTAATTTTCCAGGATATTTTTCAATGAGATTATAGTTTGTAATATGTAGCTTGTAAATAGCTTGTAATTGTAGCTTATAAAAGTGCTATCAACATTGCCAAGAAGAAGAAATGAAATAGCCAGAAGCTTTTGTGACCCTTGTGGTCAGCCTGAATCGCTACACAATGGTCTTACATGACTAAAAAAAGAAAATATTCAGTTAAAGGCAAACTTTGAAATGTACATTTATAACTTTAAATATAAATCCTATAAAACATGTCACATATAAAAGGAAATAAAAATACACAATTGGGATGTGTTTTTTTCAGGAATTATAATAATTCCTTATTATCTTCACTTTAGAATATGTTTCATTTTTATGTGAACAAAATAAGAGTTTCCATGTCTCTTCCTAACATTTGTTGCTTCAGAAAACAATATTTTGTGCCCTAAATAACACATACACTTCTGTGACAGGGGACAGAACCCTGTGGCTCACTGAGCCCTGTAGGATGGTCACTGTTTCAGGAGAAAAGCCTTAACGTTGTGTCACCAGCCCACAACTCCCAGTGTCAGTAGCCTGGCAGCTAGAGCCTTGATGAGGGTAGCATTTTCATATTGCTAATGGAAACTATTTTGTATTTTAATCTCATGCCATGTGAAACACACACACACACACACATGACTATTTACCCTTACATTTATTAGGGATATATAGTAAAGGTACTTTGTATAATAAGTAAATTAAATGTAAAAGAGTAAGTTATGAGTATATCTACATTAATTTTGAACAGAAAATAAAGCTCCCTTTGAAATGATCATAATAAAATATTATATATAGATAAAATATAGTTTTATACTACTGAACTAAACAATAAAAGTAAATCAAATGAATTTCATCTATGTGTACAGCATTATTTGAATAAACACATACATATTTTATAAATATTAATGATGCCAGGATACACATGCCAGTTTACTATGCTAAAGATCAAAATCATATTTGCATGTGATTTTGAAATACTACATATCTAAAAGACAATTTTTAAGTCAAAATCCAACTTATCTTTTCAACCATAAGGCTGGGGATTCAGCTCAAGTGGTATTGTGCAAATCTTGGGCACAAAAGGGCGGAAGGAAGGAAGGAAGGAAGGAAGGAAGGAAGGAAGGAAGGAAGGAAGGAAGGAA
>PVIC010040683.1:0-16555 GCA_004025085.1 Thryonomys swinderianus
TTTTTTGAAGTCTCTTATGAGCATCATATCAATGTTATGAAATTATTAATACAGATTTATGTTTATTATCTTAATACTTATGTTTGCTTCATTTTAAAAAATATATTTTCTTCCCTGCTTTACCTGCTTTTGAATTAACTGTGCATATTACTTTTGTTTTTGGTTCCTTTATTTTCTTTTTAGTGATAATCTAAAAAATATAAAATGTACTACTGATTTACTATAATTACTGAATCAGTAAAGTCTGATAGAATATTGTAAAATATAAAGTTTAATAAAACAATATTTTTCTCACTTTCAAGTGTTAATTTCCTATAGCTATCTCACCTGTTATTTAAAGAGTTTACTCATTATTATTCCTTCTTTTATTTAATAATTTTGCGATTGTTTTTTGTATTGTTATTTACTATCTTCTCTCCATTGTGCTCCTTTCTCATTAGTAATTAGAAAGGGTTTTGCTGATTTAGATTTGACCTTTCTTTCACCAAAAAATACCTCATGGATGGTCATGTCTATTTCTAGTAAGTCTTATTGAACATATGATTATCTCTCCTTTAGTGATATTAACTTTTGAAATACTTTACATATGAAAATATAAAAAAATCTTGAAAGAATTTTGGGAAATGTATTATAAAGAAGAAATTTAAAAATATATAACCAATTATGAAATCCCACACAAAAATTAGTTTTCCTTATGTATTCAAGTGAAAAATAATTTTGTTGTTATAAAAGAAGGCAATGCTTCATTGATATAGCAATAACGAGGTGGAACATCAATTTCACTCCATGGCATAACCTAACAAAACATAAACATTGTATTCAAGAAATGGAAAAATGCATCTTCGTTTAGAAATTGTAAAGACTGTACATTCTGCTTGGAGAAATAAAGTAGAGTTACTATCAAGGAAAAGAGAAAATAAATAAAAACAGTAGTGTATGGGAATGTAGATAGGAGTGATTTTAAAGATATTAAATTCCTTATAAGGCTATGATAATTGAAATAGTATTATATAAGCTGATCATTAGAGAACTACATCAAAAAGCAGAATAAAAGAAAAATCAAACTAACAACATCTCAAATTGAAGAGATGTAACATTTTAAAAAGTGATAGTATAGATTTTGTGAAATAGAAAATATTCAAAGGGAATGCAGTAGGGGAAAGTAATGAGGGAAAAGAATAAATATGATTTGAAAAGAAAAAGAAATCACATGTATATAGGGGGTGGGGGTTGTAGGTTGGGTAGGAATATGGGGAAAAATGAAAATTAACTCATGTCATATACTGGTACAAATTCTCCAGTGTTGAGTGTGATTTTGAGCAGTATATAAAATGTACCAATATAGAATTCAATTAAAAAGTAATATTAACACAACTGAATAACTTTAAAAAATTAAAACCTGGTCTTAAGTTATCTGCTGTGTGTGTGTTTGTGCATATGTCTGTGTGCTCTTTTGTATATGTGTGCGTATGTGCACTTGTGTTTGTTTAGTGATTAGATCTCATGATTATCACCCAACACATTCTCTTAAGTAGGCTCTCTGGTCTAGCTATCTTGAAGGGAACAGTCTTTTGTCCACTTATGAATTTATCTCACTCTAGTGCTCATTCCCTCGTCAATGAATTAGGAAAGATTACCTCTTTAGAGTCCATTACCAATTTCTTTGCCAGTGTAAAATATGTACAGCAAGATTTTAAGGTCTCATCTTTTGAAAATTGTTTATTAATATGAGTTGTCAAATCTCATTTAAAACATAACTAAATGAAATCATATATTAATAAATGTGTATACAATATATAATGAGAGTAATATAATTATTAATAAAAACTAAGTGATTGAGAAGAGTGAAGCAACTTTTAAATTAGTGTAGCTATTATAAAAAATGTAGAATTTCTTTTAAAAATTAGAAATAAAATGATAACACCCAGAAATTTCATACCTGGTTACTCACCCAATGGAAATAAAATTAGCATTTTGAGGAGATGTCTGTATTTTCGTGTTTATTGCAATGGTATAGCCAAAGCCACGATGTAGAATCAACTTAAGTGTCCATCAATGCATACATGATCAAAGGAATGAGCATATACATTCACAGTGTAGTACTTATTCTGCCATAAAGAGAAGAAAGCAGTCCCTTGACACAACATAAATGAATTTAATGGACAATATGTTCTTATAATTAGTGAAATATAAACTAGACAATGAGCATAGTATCTTGCTCACATATAGTAGAAATTGGAAAAGTGGTTGAGAGAGTTTGGGATTCTTGGTCAGGATGGGCAAATATTAGTCAAAAAATACAAAATTTTGGTGAGCTACAAGGAGTAAATTCAAGAGAGATATTGTTCAGTGTAATTGCAATATTGACAGAATGATATATTCTTGAGCAATGCTAAGAAAGTAGATATAGAGTGTTATAAAAATGGTAACTATGAGATATAATACATATGCTAGCTAGATTTAGTCATGCCATAATATAATGAGACTGTAAAATATCACTTATTTATATATTTTATATTTTATTTACATATATTTTGTACATTTATTTTTTATAAAATAATTTCAAAACTAAAGAAGCCTAAGTGTCACTGTTTCTACTATTTTTTATCTAACTGATCTGTTTAGTGTTTTTAAACTTTCCTTTCCATCTCTGTATAGCAGGGAATCTGTTGAAAAAATTCTGACTCCTTGATAAGCTCTTGAAATAAGCCCCTGTTGCTATGGGAAGGTATCCAGGATTTATGGATCAGTGATCTGATCCAGACTGGCAACTCCTGTGGGATGAACTAAATTCCCATTTTAGTGCAGTCAGCCCCTTATATGGCAACCTGGTCACAGCTCTGTTCACCACCTCAACCTACTGTTCAGATAACTTCTGAAAAAAATGGTCTCCCTTTCATGAAGCATCTATTTGCCTATGCCTTACTCAGTAAGTTTAATGACATGAGCCTTTGTACGATGCCCTGTCTGACTGACCTTGTAATTCATTGTGTCCCTTCTGTAACACACCTTTCAAGCTTTGAGAGAGACAGAGACAGACACACACACACACACACACACACACACACACACAGAGAGAGAGAGAGAGAGAGAGAGAGAGAGAGAGAGAGAGAGAGAGAGAGAGAGAGAGAGAGAAAGGGGGGAGCCCTGACAAGGATCAGGCAAGGTAATAAAGTTCAAAATAGACATAATTTTAGGAAGACTAACAGAAATTTTGCTCCAATAATTTTTCCAGTGTATTGAGATAGAGGTAAAAAGTGAGAATAAAATATATATTTTGAACTTGTGCTGTCTGTTTTGTCATATGTCAATTTGACTGAATTAAAAACACTCAGCAGATTAGTAAGGCACACTTTGGGGTGTGTCACGGAGGTATGGCTTTTGGATCTACTTCTGGTCTATCGTTCCTTTCTTTCTGGTCTTTCCAATTGTTCTTCCCAGTTGTCATGCATTGAAAAGCTTTGCCTTGCCATGCTTTTCCACCAAAATATGCCGACTCAAGCCAGCTGACCACAGATTAGATCCCCTGGACCTTGACCAAATATTAATTATTAGATTATATAATTAGGTATTTAACCCCAGAAAAGAAATGGCTGGCTCGTACAACAATACAGGAAAGTTTTCATATAGAAGTGAAGCACAACTATACATAGATTCTATTCTTAGATCTTTCAGATTTGTGATTTTTGGGCCAGTAGCATCAATTTAATTTTCCTGTCTGGGTCAGTGAAAGACTGGCTCAAGTAATCATTAGTGATTTTAAATCAATCACTGGCTAATCTAAACTCTGATACTGGACACAGGTAAAATTGGGTTTTCAAGTTACTATGTGTTCAGGGATATTGGAAAGATTCACTTCCAAACAACTTATCTGTTCTATTCTCCAAATCTATAATTAAACTGTGACACAATTATGTTATAAAACTATTTAGATATCAGAAAGAATGATTACTAAATCTTACCAAACTATTAATACTGACTTAATTATTATTCTAAGTACACAAAAAAGTAGCAAAAAAAAATCAGTGAGAAGTACTGTTTAAAGAGGAGGAAAATATTTTTTCTCACTTTGAAAATAACCTTCCATTAAATGTTTTAAATAAAGTAGCAGGTTAATTTTCATTATTTTTTAATTCCTATAAATATGTTAAATCTCAGGAAAAATTATTTGAATAAAAAATTGCCTATTGGAGAAGAACTGGCAGCAGTATTTTCTTTTTGAGTTTCTGTTCTCTAGAGATAATTGTGTTATATACTTTATAAGATTTTTAGGTCAAACCAAGAGATTTTATGTATAGCACACACACACACACACACATGCTATAGCAAAAGTCATTAGATTTTAAGACATACATTATGAAAAAAAACAAATGAATAGCAAATATGCAAAAATCATAATACTAGTGTATCCATTTGTCTTCACATACCTGTATATGCTTCAACAACGTTATGCAAAATTTATAGAACACTGAACAGGTACATGCATGCAATATAGTAAAACACAAAGGAGACATATCTGCAAGAAAATAGCTTAAAAATATGTGTTCTATTAGTTCCAGAAAACTTATTACTCATAAGGAGGGTGAAGTTGTGAGTAAATATTAAAACTTTAAATTTTTGGAATCCACAGAAGGTTGCCAGGAAAGTGCAGAGTGTTTGTAAAACCTCATCCCAGAAAGAGCAAAGAGGGTTTAACTTCCTCAAATTAGCCTTGTTCCCACAATTGGTGCAAAGTGGAAGTTAGAAAAATAAATTCATAAAGACCTTAGCCAACTCTACTCTGGAGAGATCATGTATAGGGAGAGAATAATTATCCAGTTGGAAGTAAGCCTGGACACCAGAGAGACTGAACTTCCCTGTTCTGTCTCAAAATTCGGTGAAATTTTGAATAAACACAAATGGTCATGACCTTGACTTTTATGCTCCATCCACAAAAACAAATGAAGAGCTTCAATAGCCCATTGCCACTCTTGACCCATCCTGTGGGGGCACTGGTTCAGGACCAAGGATTAAGCAGTCTATTAATACCATGAGGATAATGAGGACCTCTGAAAAATTATTCAGTTCAATTAAATATCTAATTTCGTAGAATCATAACAGTCTACTTGGTTGCTAGAAACAAATTGCAAAATCAGTGAACAAATTCCTCTCAAAGAATTTAGTATGTTAATGGTTAAGTGGAGATAATCTATATGGGTTTAGTACCACTTTTGCAGCCAATTAAAATAGCTCTTCTTTCCTCTCCAGCACCAGTTTAGTTTTTGTTCATTAGTCATGGCTTCCTTGTCATGGACCAATTTGCACACATGCATCTGATTTGTGGTGAATAGATAACAGATTAGCCAGATTGCAGATCATAATTGAGCCGAAATCTATGTAATTTAAATCACACAGCACAGCACCCATTACTGTTTGCCAAAGACAGCAGTCTTGGATGTTTTCAGATAAGATAACAGCCCTCGGATTGAATATGGAATATCATTCGTGAGATATTAGAGCTTTTTAACATGAACCAGACTCAGACATTGTGGCTACTAAAGATGGAAAGGCTCAAGAAGTGCACCACTTTACTGGAGTTGCGGGGCAGTTTTGCATAAAGCATTTTCAGAAGTTGTGTATAGCCCATTAACTGAGAATTTTGAGTATATTATTTAATTAAATCCTTTCCACAATAGAATAGTTACTGTTGACTTCATTTAGCAGACGATGAGCTGCAGAGAAGTTACGTGGGAATCTAAGCACTAATCCTCTTTCTCCTCAGCTGAAGCTTAGTGTAGTTAAATATACAAACCACGCAGCTTGAAACTCCGGCTAGAATTGCACACTACTTGCATAGATTTCAAATGAGTAACTTTAACTGAAATGTTGCAAATGTTGTGTGGTATCTGTTATAAAACTATAATGATTAAATTACAGGACAAAAGTGTAAATCCAGGGTATGTTGAAATGTGCTGGCCATTTCTCGACTTCCCTCAGATGTTCTCCCTCATACTTCATTTGCTTCTCTTTTTGAAGAGGTTGAATCTTTAAACTACATTTCCTCGATTCGCTCTCGGTGAACAAGGTTATGCTAACAAAAAGGAATTTCTGCGACTCTGCAGCAAAAGCAAAGAGGTGCATCTTCTCTGTCACAGAGCGGGCACCGGCTCTTTCCTATGGCTGGTAACACAGGCTCCTACTAAAATGTCCACTTCTTATTCTTACCTTTCTACAGGGATCCCCACTCTGTTCCATAACCTGCTAATTCTTTCTCTTTTTGTTCTTTGATAATAAGATTTGATTTATGTTTTCACTTTGGGGTGACGTCCTTTACCATATAAAATATAGTTGCAATGAGATCAACTTTATTTTTCCCATTTGTCATGAATGTTTAGTTTGAAATCTAGAAACTCTATTTTTTTCTATGATTGTTATGGTTTTTACCCTTACACTGAAGTCTATGAATTTTGTAGTTATGAGTTAGAAGTTAGTCTTTCTTCTTTTCAAGTGGATTTCTACTTGTCACTGGGCCATTTATTGAAAAGAATATTCTTACCAAAGCTAACTGAAATGACAATATTATTGTAGCTTTATAATAAATTTTAGAGGAGAAACATATGAGTCCTTGAAGTTCATAATTCTTGAGATTCCTTGGGCTATTCTGGTAAATTACATCTGTGCATGGGCTTTGGGACATCCTTGCAATTTCAGCAAAGAAGCCAGGTAAGATATTGAAAGGGAGTGTGTTGAATATGCACACTACTCTATGGAATATTGCTATACTGAGAATACTGCATTTTTCAATCATGATAATAGTTTTATATTTTCTTTATGTTAATTGTGATATTTTAAGTTGCAAATTTCCTGCAAGTTTTGCACATTTTTTGTGAGGTTTATTCCCAAGTATTCTTTTTCATGATATTGAAAATGGCATTCTCTTTATTTCTAGATTGCTCTTTGTTAATTTATGGAAATGAATCAATTTTTGTGTCAACCTATATCCTAAAACCTTGAACTTTTACACTATTTATATTTTTATTTTTGAAATCCTTGAGATATCTATATATAAGATCATATAAACTATAAATAAAAGCCTATTTCCCCTATTTGTATAGTTATCTGAATGTTTATTTGCTCCTGGTTGGAATCTATAGTATATTGTTGAATAGAAGCTTTGAAATAAAACTGTTGTTTTATTTCTGACCTTAAAATGAGAGAATTCTAGTTTCCATCTTTAAGTATACTTGCCATGAGTTGTTCATAACTAGTATATACTCATAATGAACATTGATACATAGCTTTTTGTTATATTTACCTAATTTTATATTGAATATTACTAGCCTCATAGAATGAATTAAAAATTTTTCCCCATATTTTGTAAAACAGTAGGAAAAGTGGGTATAAATCAATAAATGTTTATTAAATTTACCAATAAAATCTTCTGAACCTGAAGTTTCTTTGTAGAAAATTTAAAAATTACTAATTCAATATTTTTACAGACATATCTCAGTGATACTACAGATTTGGATAAAGACCGTTGGAATAAAATGAATATTATAATAATGTGAGCTATGTGAAGACTTGGTTTCATAGTACACAAAAACTTTAACATTTACACGATTCTGTTGTGAATTAATGTATAAATATGTCCAAAATGTATATACTGTAATTAAAAGACCTTATTGCTAAACATACTAACAGTTTTCTGAGCCCTCAGGGGGGCATAATTCTGTATTTTGGCAGATGGAGATTTTGTCCCATTGGTGACTTCTGGGCAGTGGTACTAAATTTTTGGGTGGTTATGGTGATTTTTACAAATAAGACAAAGATGTTTCCTAATCTTTTAACTTGCATGAACCACTAATGTTCTTATTGGCATATAGTATGGTGAGTCCAAATGATTTCACAATAGGACTTCAAAATCAGAATCACTCCTTGACCCATTGGTTTCAGACATGAAAAAAAAAAAAGCATACATTTTCTTGTCCATCTCTTTTAGAGCTCTTGAGTGACCAAAAATGTCAGTGACTGAAAATATATTAAAAGAGTTTTTGTACTGGTGAGGTCAATAGTGAACTTAATGCATTCAGTAAGCTATATCATAAACAATTGTATTATAATCTGGGGTTTGTTGTTCCACTTACAGAGTGAAGGAAGAGTAGATTTAGCATTACTCAGATTCTTAAGAATTCCAGAAGTGAATGAGGATTGTTTCATCTTTTCTCATAGGAAAGAAAAAGTCAGCAGAAAGAAGAGATATATTATGAAGAAGTTTTGCAAAATATACTATGGTAAGGGGTTAACACCTAAATTAACTCAATAGGAAGATAGCAAGTAAAAGTAGACAAATACCCCGAACAGGTATTTGTCAAAAAGACACAAAAATGGTTACCGTGTACATGACAAATCAGTAATCAAAATCATTAGTCATAAGGAAAATGCAAATCAAAAATAATGAGACCCTAACTTAAACCTGTCAGGAGGGCAAATATCAAGATACAAACAAAAATAGCATAACAAATGATAGTGTGTAGGTGGAGAGATTAGAACTCTGGTACATTTTTGATAGAAATGTAAAATGGAGCAATTATTATAAAAGTAAAATGTCAATTTCTCAAAAAGAGACTTAAAAATTGAGCCCTTATATAACCCAGTGATCCTACTCCTGAGAATTCATTAAAAAAATAAAATTGGCATCTCTAAGAGATATCTGCATTCCTGTGTTCTTATTCATTATAACTAAACTTTAGCAATAACCTAATGGTCCTTGACAGATAAATGGAAAAGTAAAATACAGGAGGCATAATTAAAAATATCACTGCCTTTTAAAAATTTTTATCAGTATATGTATGAAGTATATAATGGTTATCTTCAATATGGGACTCAGTATATGTATACAACAAGTCTTAATTCTTTCTGAAACCCCTGCCCCTCCCTGCCTTCCTCTTTCTTTCCATCTCTTTGTCCTCATCCTATTTGCAAAGATCTTTCTTGCTGTTTCTTATTCTTTTATTGTTATGTATTTTATTTATAGTTTGTGTGTTTACTGTAATCAAGTGATATTGAAACTTCTGTGTCTGACACATTTTACTGGTCAAAGGTGAGTTAATTTCCTGACATGTAAGACAGAGTTATTCTTCTTTATAGCACAATAGTACTCCATTGTATGTAAGACCCATCTTTTCTTTATACATTCATATGTTGGTAGACACATCGGACCCTTCCAAGATGTGGCTTGTGGAAAGCAGCCTGGGCTGGGGCATTGTCCTAAACCAGGGGTCTGCTCTCTGGGAGCTGCCCTTAGTCACCTTGGGAGGGACTTGCTCCCTCACCAGGAAACTATCTTCATTTTGCTCTGGGCCTCTCCCTACCTCCCCTTGTAAGGGAAGTACTGTAAGAGAGACAAAAACCTGCCCTTGAGAGTTACAGCTAGTCTTTAGCATAAGAAACCTGCAAATTGCCTAGGAGGAAGTTTAAGAGCAGGGAAAGCAATTCATAGATTCTTAGATGTTCCCTGGCAGATAGGTGTATCTCTGCATTACCTGTGTATTAAGATTGTGCTAACCATCAATGTTTTGTTATTATTCACCTTATTGATTGTAAATTTTGTCACGTGGTCTCTCTATAAAAGAGCACTGAAATATAAACTCGGGGTCCTTCTCAGTATTGATTGAGAGGCCCTCCAGATCCCATCTTTGTCTGTCTTGTGTTTTTCTTAATCCTCACCCCCTGACTCAGGTACCATCTGATTTTGCCGGCTGGCCCCAGCAGTGGCTATAAAGAATTGTGCTGCTATAAACCTAGCTATGAATGTATCATTGGAAGATATATATTTCAAGAAAATACTTAGGAGGAGAAAAGGGTCAAACGTTAGTATTAGTTTTGTAAGAGATCTCTGTGGTAATTTCCATACTGATTATACTAGTTCTACAATGTACTAGTAGTACATTGTACTAGTTCTAAATTCCCACCAAAAATGTAGAAGAGCTTCATTTCTCTTACACTCCTGGTAGCACCTCTTATTATTTTATTTCTTGATGATAGTTATTCTTTCTGCAGTAACATAGAATACCAAATCTGCACATCTCTTTTAGTCAGAGATAATAATTATTTTAATATATATTTATTGGTCATTTTCAATTTCAGACGTATCTATTTCATTATTTTTTTTTGAGACAGGGTCTCACTTTGTAGTTCAGGCTGGCCCTGAGCTCACTATGTAGCCCAGGCAAGCCTCAAACTCAGCAGTCCTCCTGCCTCTGCCTCCGGAGGGCTGGGATTACAGGCCTGAACCACCACACCCGGCTAAAAATATTTTAATATGAGATCCAGTTGTTGATTCTTGTACAGTTGGAATTCTATTCCTAGTCTTTGCCTATGCCTATGTCTCCAAGACTTTCACTTACTTTTTGTCATATTAAGCACTCATGTTTTAATATTTATATCTTTGATCCACTTTGCTCCTAATTTAATATTTGGTGGGAGATTCAGGTCTACATTCATTCTTCTGCCACAGAACATCAGTTTTCTGAGCATCCTTTGTTAAGTTTTCTTCACTCTTGGTTGTGCTTTCAACCCCTTCATGAAAGACAACATGGCTCAATGGACCTGGGCTTACATCTGTTCCCTTGATCTATGTATCTGCTTATTCATTTATTTATTTATATTTTTTATTTTATTTATTTTTTTATTTTTGTGGTACCAGGGATCGAACTTGGGCCCTTGTGCTTCCAAGGTTGGTGTAGTACCACTGGAGCTAAATCCGCAGCCACTATGTTTCTGTTTTTGTGTGACTATGCTGTTCTTATCACTGTAGCTTTGCAAAATAACTGGAAATCTAGAATTGTGATACTACTTGCTTGACAAATTAGAGACATTTATAGCTAAATGGATGCACTTTGAGGCTACACTCATAAGTAAAATAAATAGGACACAGATGCTATTGAGAATAGTATTGTTTTCCTAATATGTTTTTGAGTGGATTCTTTGCTGGCATATAGCAAAGCAATTGACTTTTTATCTTTTCCATAGTGCTATTGTTTGTTTCTCCTTATTGAGTTTATTGATACATTTTAGGTACATAATCTGATCACAAATACTGTACTGTTTCTTTAGTTTGAGAAACAGAAGGAATAAATAAGGTTCCAGTCCCAAGGCTGTTGCCCAGGTTTGCTTTTGGATTGCTTCTACTTAGACATGAATTTTAGTGGGTTTTTTTCTCTAATTTAACAAAGAATCCTGTTGCAATTTTTTATTGGAATTATATTAAACCTCTATATCAGTTTTGCAAGTTTGGCATCTTGACAATATTTATTTCTACCTGTTTGGGAATGGGAACTACTTATCCATTTTCTGATGTCATCTTTAACCTCATCTAGTTCATATAGTTTTCATTTTAGAAGGTTTTTTTATGCCCTTGATTAGCTTAAATTCTAAGTATTTAATTTGTCCTGATGCTATTGAGAATAGTACTGTTTTCTAAAATGTTTTTGAGTGGATTCTTCACTTAAATAACAAAGCCATTGCCTTTTTTTTTCTTTTCCATAGTGCTATCATATTTTTCTTATTTTTTCCCCTATAGATATTAGGTATACAATCTCATCACAATCCTCATAGAGAACTTGTACCTCCACATGATGCAACTTTTTTTTTTTTTTTCTTTTGAGACAGGGTCTTGCTTTGTACCTCAGACTAGACCTGAACTCACTATGTAGCCCAGGCAAGCCTGGAACTCAATCCCCCTGTCTCTGCCTCCCAAGTGCTAGGATTACAGGCATGAGCCACCACACCCAGCACTATGGTATGTGGTGTTGCTTGCTGGTGGGTGTGAGTCACCACTCCCAGCATTATATGTGCTTACTGGGATCAAACTCAGGATCTTGTGCTTGCGAGGCAGGCAGCCAGAACCACTGAGCTAAATCTCCAGCCCCATGATGCATCTTGATTCTCATGTTTTCTCTTTAGCCTGCCCTCCCTACAGCTCCCAGCACCTATGTACATAAGCTTTGTGAGTTTTTTGTTTCTCTTGTTTTGCTTTTACCAGGAAATTTTTAATTGAATTCTTTATTGGTACAATTTATATACATCCAACAATCACATATATCATTGGGGAATCTGTACCACTATATGACACAAGTTAATTCTCATTTTTACCCATTTCCCTACCCACCACACCTCCCCACCCCCATATACATGCGTTTTTCTTCCTGAATCATATTTATTCCTTAAACCTCATTACATTACCACACCAAATTTCCTATGGAAATTTCCAATTCTACAAAAACTGTCATACTTTCTAGAGCTCATATGAATCTACAGGTGATCATATCAAAGAGAAGATCTGGTATTTGCCTATCTGTGATCTATATATTTCACTTAGTGTATACTCCAGGTGTGTCCATTTGCACATAAATGAATCGATCTTGTCATTCCTTATGGCAGAATGATACTCCATTTTATAAAAAAATTATTCTGTATCCAGTCTCCAGTTGATGGGCAGATGAGTTGTTTCCAAGATTGAGCTATCACGAACTGAGCTGCTATGAACAAGGGTGTACATCTGTCTCCAATGTGTGTTTTTTTTTTAAATACTTTTGGGTGTACTCCTAGAACGGGGATAGCACGGTCAAATAGGACCCCTAGTCCTAGGTTTCTGAGAAATCTCCACACAGATCTCCACAATGGTTGCACAAGTCTGTAGTCCCACCAACCGTGGAAAAGGGTTGCTTTCTCCCCACAGCCATACCAGCATTTATTGTTGGTTGATTTTGTAATCACAGCCATTCTTTGTGGAGTGAGATGGAATCTCAGTGTGTTTTCATTTGCATCTCTCAAATGACCAGTGATGTTGAACATTTCTTCAGATGCTTCTTGGCTGCTTTGACTTCTGCCTCTGAGACATGTCTGTTCATTTCATATGCCCATTTTTGAATTGGATCTTAAAACTTGGGGAGGCTGATCTGTTTGTTTTTTATATATTGTAGATAATAGTCCTTTGTCTAATAAACAGCTAGTAAAGATTTTTTTGCATGTTGTTGGTTGTCTTTTAGCAGTGCCAGTGACTTCTGTTGCTGTGCAGAAGCTTTTCAGTAGGATGAGATCCCATTTGATGATTCTTTCTGCTAGTTCTTGTGCTATAGAGGTTTTATTCATAAAGTCTCTGCCTAAGCCAATGTCTCCAAGCGTTTTATCTAACCTGTTTTCCAGCAGGCCTACTGTTTCTGTTTTAATGTTTAAGACTCATATCCATTATGAATTTAATTTTGTGCATGGTGAAAGAGATAGGTCAAGCTTTAGTTTTTAATAGGTTAATTCCTAGTTTTTCCAGCAACATTTGTTAAAGAAGCTGTCTTTCCTCCATAGGGGATGTTTGGCTCCTTTGTCAAAGATAAGATGGCTTAGTATATCCGGAGTTTTTCTGGATCTTTGAATTTATTTCACTGGTCCTCAGGTCTGCTAATACCATGCAGTTTTTATCACAGTGAATTTATAGTAGAGTTTAAAATTGGGGATTGTAATACCCCCTGCCATGTCATGGTTGCTTAGAATTGCTTTTGCTATTCTAGGTTTCTTGTGTTTCCAGATGAATTTTTGTATTATTTTCTCTAGATCTGTGAAGTATACCGTTGGAATTTCAATTGGAATTACATTGAATCTGTATAGTAGTTGGGGGAGTATAGCCATTTTGACGATGTTTCTTCTCCCTACCCAGGAAAAAAGGATATCTTTCCACTTTCTGGTTTCCTTTTCTATCTCATTTTACAGAGTCCTATAGTTTTCAGAGTAGAGGTCTTTCACTTCCTTTGTTAGGTTGATTCCTAGATATTTCACTTTTCTGGGAGCTACTGTGAAAGGGATTGACTCCCCAATTTCTCTTTCAGTGAGTCTGTTGTTTGTTTAGACAAAGGCTGTTGATTTTTGAGCATTAACCTTGTATCCAGCAACACTACTAAATTTGGTAATTAAGTCTAGCAGTCTTTTGGTTGAGTTTTCAGGATCCTCTAGATAGAGTATCATATCATCAGCAAATAATGACAGTTTAACTTCTTCCTTTCCTATCTTCATTCCTTTTATATATTTGTCCTGCCTGATTGTTATGGCTAATTTTTCCAGCACTCTATTGAACAAAAGTAGGGATAGTAAGCATGCTTGTCTCATTCCTGATCTTAGTGTAAAAGGTTTCAGTTTTTGCCCATTATGTATGAAGCTGGCTGTTGGTTTCTCATAAATAGCTTGTATTAAATTGAGATAAAGTCCATCGCTTCCAATTCTCTGTAGGGTTTGATCATAGATGGGTGTTGGATTTTGTCAAATGCTTTTTCTGCATCTATTGAGATAATCATATGTTTTCTTTTTCCTTGAGTCTGTTAATATAGTGTATTGCATTGATTGATTTACATATGTTGAACCAGTCTTGCATCCCTGGGATAAATCCAACTTGATCATGGTGTATGATTTTCTTGATAACTCTCTGTATTCTGTTTGCCAGTATTTTATTGAGGATTTTTGTGTCAATTTCATTAGAGAGATTGGCCTGTAGTTTTCTTTTTTGGTGGGATCTTTCCCTGGCTTTGGAATCAAGGTGATGGTTGCTTCAAGGAATGATATGGGGAGTACTGATTACATTTTTATTTCATTAAAGAGATTGAAAATTACTGGTATTAACTCTTCTTTAAAAGTTTTGTAGAATTCAGCAGTGAAGCAATCAGGGCAAGGGCTTTTCTTTGTTGGTAGTTTTTTTTATTACATTTTCAATTTGCCAGATTGATATTGGGTTGTTTAACATTTGTATATCCTCTTCATTCAGCTTTCAAAGTTCATATGTGTCTAGGAATCTATCCACTTCTAAATTTTTCATCTTCTTGGAGTACATATTTTCAATGTATGTGTTTATTATCCTTTGGATTTCTTCTTTATCTGTGCTGATTTCCCCATGTTCATTTCTTAAAACATGTATTTGAGCCTTTCCCTTCCTTTGTTTCATAAGGTTGGCTAAAGGTCTGTTGATCTTATTTATCCTTTTAAAGAACCAACTTTTTGATTCATTGATTCTTTGTATTGTTCTTTTTGTCTCCATTGCATTAATTTCTGCTCCAATCCTTATAATTTCCTCTCTAGTATGTGTTTTGGGTTTGTTTTGCTCCTCTTTTTCTAATTGTCTGAGGTTCATCATTAGATTGTGTATTTCAGTTTACGCTATTTTCCAAGTTTAGGCATTCACTGCTATGAATTTCCCTCATAGAACTGCTTTCCTTGTGTCCCATAAACTCCTATATGTTGTGCTGGGGTTGACATTTAGTTGTAGAAACTGTTTAATTTCTTCTTTAATTTCTTTTGTCACCCATTGGTTGGTTAACAGAGTGTTGTTCAATTTCCATGTGTTTGTGAGGATCTCGGAATTTCCTCTGCCTTCAGCTCCAGTTTCAAGACACTATGGTTTGGTAATATGCAGGGGATAACTTTGATTCCTTTGCATTTACTTAAGCTAGTTCTATGCTCTAGAATGTGATATAGTTTGGAGAATGATCCATGAGCCACTGAGAAGGAGGTATATTCTCGCTTTGAAGGGTGAAAAATTCTGTAGGCATCTAATAAGTCCATTTGCTCAAAAGTTTGATTTAGCTCAAGTATTTCCTTATTGATTCTTTGTCCAGTTGACCTGTCAATTGGTGACAGTGGAGTATTTAATTCTCCTACTAGTATTGTATTCATGGTTAACTGGCTTTTCATTTCCAGTAATGTTTGTTTTATATAGTTGGGTGCATTCGAGTTTGGTGTATAAATATTTATGATTGTCATTTCTCTTGGATAGTTCCCTATATGAGAATACAGTGATGTTCTTTATCTGTTTTAACCAGTTTGGGTTTGAAATCTATTTTATCTGCAAACAAGATAGCCACTCCTGCTTTTTTGCAATTTCCTGTGGTGTGGAGGATTGTTTTCCAACCTTTTATTTTCAGTCTATGTGTTTTCTTCTGAATTAGATATGTTTCTTCTATGCAGCAAATTGTTTTGATCCAATCTGCTAGTCTGTGTCTTTTAATTGGCCCACGGAGTCCATTGACATTAATGGTTATGACTGATATGCACATATTCAGAACTGCCATATTTTCCTGTTCTTCATTCTTTTCTTCTTTGCTTTTCTCCTTTTCTATTTAGTTTCTTGTTTGCCCCAATGAATTCACTCTCCTGGGTATCGTGGGTATGAAATTTTCTGTTTTTTTTTTTTTTTTTTTCCAGGATGTTCTTCAGAATATTTAGAAGTGCAGGTTTCATATTTGTGAAGTTTTTCAGATGTTCTTTATCACGGACATATCTTATTTCCCCGTCTATTCTGAAAGATAGTTTTTTCAAAATACAATAGTCTAGGTTGGAGTTTTTTTTCCTGCAATGCTTGAAATATTTCTCTCCAGGCTTTCCTTGCATTGAGTATTTGTGTTGAAAAGTCTTCTCTGATGCTAATGGGCTTCCCTTTGTAGGTGATTTTCTTCCTTTGTCTCACTGCTTTCAGTATTTCATTCTTTTATTGTGCATATGGAACCTTGATATTTATATGTCTAGGTGTAGATATTTTTTT
>PVIC010040684.1:0-16556 GCA_004025085.1 Thryonomys swinderianus
TTTTTTTTGTCTTGATGATTTGTTTTTCCTTTATGTGCCAAATAGGGATTTTCTGATTCCACAAAGTACACTACTAGATTGTCAACAGTTCAGATTCAAATACAGCGTTTCAGCACTTGCTGCAAACATTTCTATCTCTTCCGAGGCGTGTTACACCTCCTCTTTGCGGAAGTTCGTTCCTGCCTTGGCATAAACCTGTTTAGAGAACTGTCATGCTTCGTGTGTCCTTTGCCTTTCACTAGTATGAGTGCTTCTGCCCTTCACCATATTACCTTTTCTTGTGTTACTTTTATTTTTTTACCTTTATGTGATTCTTAAGTCAAAAGTTTCAAAATCTCAGAGATTCTAAATATTTGGCTGCTTCCTTTATTTTAGAGTCTGTTTATTCCTATTAGAAATATATCAGAAAAATTTATGGAGCTCTTCGCTTTACAGAAAAATATTTCATGGCTGGAATTTATAATATTTTACTTCTAATTCAAAACAGTTTATATTTGAAAAAGACTGTGGAGTAGATTTCTTCCCAAGGAAAAAATGGAAAAATAATATCGTATGTACTGTTGAGAAGAATATCACCTGTATGTATTTTCATTGTCTAGGTCAGGCATGTGAGTGTGATTCCCTTAAATAAATGATGATTTCTTTGAATTAAGAAAAGGGACATAACTTCTTGTTTGGTTGGCTCTGTGTTACAGTCTAAAGCTCAGGACTGACTAACTAATGGAAGGCTTAGTCTGAAAAAGGCAGAGCTCAGTTAGGGATCAGAGTTTTGGTACAGGCCGGGAGAGGAGTAGAAGGGATTCCTAGTTCCATAAAACATGGGCCAAGGCCTTTTAATTTTTACTTTCCTTTTCCACATTCTGAACATCTCTGCTTCTTGTCTCTTGCTTCCCACCATCCTTCTGTGTTTCTCCCCTCCCCATTTCTGAGCTCCAGCCTGGTTGAGTGACTGGGACGCTCTTTGTCAGGGTGCTGGGAAGCTAGAGCTGCACACGGAGTTCAGGTCATGCACTCCTGGAGGATGCGGGGTAAGAAGTTCGGGGGCTGCTCTCTATGCAAGCTCCACGGAGCCAGGTGCTCTTGCTCAGAACTGAGCCTGTCTCCGGGAAGGAGACTCTTCCTTGTCACTGCAATGAGGTCTGCTTTTTACTTACGAGGCTACTCAAACCAGGGGAGACTCTGATACATGCAGCAACTGTACATGCAGGTAGTAGCTATGTCAGAATCCAAGGAAGGAGGTTAGCAAACACACACAAGAGAAATCAGACCTGATTCCCTGGTGGAGAGATCAGCAAGGCCTTGGATGTCAAAGCGCTAAAATAAGAAGTAAGTGCAAGGCATGGTTAATACAGAGATATTCTCAGTGCCTAGGGGTGGTGTCTCTCACTGAATCTACTCTGAGAAATGTGGAAAACACATGCTCATCACAGGCTCTCCATGTGTCTGGGCCCCCCATTTGTGGGGGCAGAGCATTGTGTCAGGAAAAGAACTGATGCACTTTCTAGCTCAATTGCCTTACTCATACTCAGTGCTACTAATAGCACCATTACAATACCGAAACCTGTAGAGCCTAGAGCTCATTAATAATGTAAGCACTTTATAAATGCATTTTACACTTTATTTGTTGTCAAGAGGAGGTGGTATTACATACCTATTTTATAAATGAGGAAAAGGAGAGTCAGAAAGACAATGTGATTTTCCCAAGGTCATAGCCAGAATCCATTAGCTGTACGATTCCAGTCCAGGTGTGGTAGCCAAGGCTCATATACTTGATCACACAGCAAAAATGAGGTCCAGGGAGGTCAAGATTTGTCTGACTGTCAGAGGATCTTGCACAGCTTAAACCCAAGTTAAGACTTTTTTTGACAAGATGTAGTTGATCACTGTCTTCCAGAATTCTCTTCTGACGTGTTCCAAGAAAATATTGATAGTTGCCAAAAAAAATTAGCTTTAAAATAGCTTTAAACTTAGTATCTACCAGCAGGAGCACATTGCATATTATCCATTTGGTGTTTAAAACACATAGATATGCAGTAGGAGTGACAGGAACACAGCCAGCCAGCCTCTTCCTGCACATGTCTGGAAGGCCTGCTCCACCGCGCGGAGATGCCTCCAGCCAAGTGGAATCGGTGCCTTGGGAAAACCTGCCTGCCTGTGATCTGTGGGATTGGCATTCGTCTCCCTGGTCACCCAGCCCCTTGATTTCAGGGTGGCGTTCAAAGCTTGCAGTCTGTTTATAGGGACCCAGCATGCTCTGCCCGAGGTTCTTAGGAGAACCGCCAAGGTCAGTCACACTGCCAAGGCCATTCTGGGCGCTGTCATCTGCGCGTTCTTCTCCCCATCACATCTCTTCTAACGTAGCATCTGCTGCTCCTGAGGGATGAGAAGAGCGAGTTTTCATTTGCCTCCCGAGAGGAGGCTGATCCTGTGTGTCAAATGTCAAGAAGCATGAAACACTCATGCTGTCAGGCAGCTGAGGGCAGCAGGCCTGCGTCCCACTGCGTTTAATCCATTCAACCCAGCAGTGACAAAATAGAGGACAGTAAATACTTTTCCTGAGTTTGCCAGCTACATGGGAAGACAGGAGCGCACACATGTAGAAAGGATCACCCAGGGGATCAGTAAATGTATTCTACCAGGAGCAGAGGGCCCCAGAGGCTGGGCATGGATTTGAGAGTATGGGAATCTGGGGACCAAATGCTGCCCCCGCTTCTCACCAGCTAGGTGACCTCGAGCCTCCTCCCCGCTGTGCCTCCCTCCCACCATTTGTGAACAGGCAATCACAACTCCCACCTCTTAGCTGCTAAGTATTTGTTACTATAAACACATAGCTTTTACAGTTCACTAGTTCTTTGAAAGGAAAGAGTGACAGAAATATCTCTTGCTAAAGTGACCCAAAGCAGATTATGACCATGCTGCTGGGACCCATGTGGAAAGAACCTAAAGCCTAATCTAAAATCAACTGCCTGGTAGTTCATTTTTGCTTCTGTGGAAACTGAGCTGGCCTGCCTGGGGGTGATGGCGGCATCTGGAAGATGGGAAGCAATCGCAAGGCTTACAAAAGAGGAGCTGTGTCATGGGAATATGCAGGAAAGGATGTCAAAACTGAGGGTCAGAAAAGGGCTGGAGTAGTCACCTAGACTCTGGTCTCTGGGTGACCTTGAAGGAAATGACTTTACCTTTATAAATATAGCTATCTGATCTATAAAATGAAGGCCGGAGTCCATGAAAAGTCCAACAAAGACAAAAACTGGCATTCAGTGATCTCTTTCATGCCAGGTAGAGTCGTATATGCCCTGTAGGTAGTAGGTAATCTAATTCTCATGAAAACCTTATGAGATAGATGCTACTTTTGCCTTCACTTTGCCAATGAGTAAACTGAGGCACAGAATGGCTACTTTGCCCACCCCATATTGCTGACAAGTGGTCAGCAGAACTGAGGCTGAGCCCCTACCTTTTAGTTTTCCCTACACATACTCTGCCACACCCTTTCCAACTACCACTTTTTTTTTTTTTTAATGCTCTGGACCACAATCTGCTTGCTTGCTTACTTATTTATTTATTCATTTATTTAGAGACAGGGTCTCGCTTTGTAGTTCAGGCTGGCCCTGAGCTCACTATGTAGCCCCAGCAAGCCTCGAACTCAGCAGTCCTCCAGCCTGTGCCTCCCGAGTGCTGGGATTGTAGGCGTGAGCCACTACACTCAGCTCTGTTTATTTATTTTTAGTGTTTACAGCAATTTTGAAATGTCGCTATTAATTCTGCTCTTGTGAAAGACAGGTGGAAACTATGACTGCAAGCTTTTAAGTGATTTTTGCACTGCTTTTACAGTAACATTAAGCTTTGTAAACCTAATTCAAATTAAAAATCAGGAGGTTCCAACAATGAATGGAGAAAAAAAATCTTTTCCAGAAATGCATATGGAAAAAATGGACACATAATAGCATTATGTTTTATGCATAGTAATTATATGCATGTTAGCAAAGCTTGTACAGGACTTCTGTCACAAAACTTCTATCCCAAGCAGTTCTCCAGAATTGGGAGATTTGGACTGTCATCATTATATTGCCAAAATTTTTAACAAATTAAATTTTAGAATGAAAATCCTTTCATCTAATAAGTGCTGTGCATTTACTTCCTTTACAAAGATTTTGAAAAGAAGAAAATAAAAACAAAAACACAAAAGATAAACTAACTGGAAGTGATGGTGAATGCCTGTAATTCCAAAATTCTTAGAGGCTGAGACATGAAGATCATAAGTTTGAGCCCCACTTGGTTAAGTTAATAATTCGGCAAGACTCTTCCTCAAAATAAAAAATGAAAAGGGATGGGGGACTAGCTCTGTGTAAAAACCTTGGATTCAGTCTCCAATATGGCTATTTTTTTAAAAAAAGGTAAAGCAACTTGACTGTCAGAATTGTTAGTATGAACAGAGGCTGTGGGCTGACTTCTCTGCTGAGCAGCTGTACAATGATGTTTTCTGTATTCTTGTCTATTACATTTTCTTATTCCTTCTTCAGTGTCAAACCCTTTTTTATGTCTTTGTTGAATTTTTTCTGTTATAAATTTTTAAATATCAGATTTTTTTTTTACTTATAAACAGTTCGTTGTTACTGTCAATTGAAAGGGATAGCAGATCACTGTGCAAGTCAGACAATCTTTTTTTATCAATTGTATGAGGTTTGCCTTAAGGACACTGAGAAGTCTAATTTGACTCAGATACCTCCCTTTCTATTTTATTTTAATCTCTGTGTATTTACAAATCCAGTTGTTTAACTGGGGTAAATACATCAAGGTTAGGCTGCCATCATGCCTCAGTTTTTCTGTCTGTAATATGGGGAAAAATAATATTTTACCTCAAGTCTTATTTCAAAGGTTAAATAAAATTATATTTAAAAATTCTCAGATGGCTATGAAGATGTGGAGGGCAGGTCTTCACCTTCAGAGAGTTTCCCACCTTTGAAATAATTGAGTCATCTTAGAATACTTATAAAACATCATGTACAAAACAGCAGAAGATAAAATAAATATAAAATGAGAGGGGGAGGTAAAAAGAAAAAGAACTAAAGTGGCCAAGTATCAGACAGGGCTTTGTGGAGAGAGAAGGGTAATTTAGGAGATCTGGAGAGTTGACAAAGATGCTGTAGGGATAAGGGAAGTAATCAAAGAGACTGAGTCATGGCCATCTCCTTGTGATTAGAGAAGCTCCTAGGAGCGGCGAGAAGACTATGGCTGTCACAGCAGGAGGAGGACACTGGGCGGGAGTCCTAGCCTTTCAGAGCACAGTCGGTGCCAGCCAGTGGCGAGTCAGGCGGCAACCTTGGTACGAAGGCCCTCACCCTCCCGTGCCTGTTCTCTCGCATTGTAATCTTTTTTTTTTGCTTTTTTTTTTTTGGAGACAGGGTCTCGCTTTGTAGTTCAGGCTGGCCCTGAGCTCACTATGGTGCCCAGGCAAGCCGCCGCAAACTCAGCAATCCTCCTGTCTCTGCCTCCCGAGTGCTGGGATTACAGGCGTGAGCCACCGCGCCCAGCATTATATGTGGTAACCGGGGATCGAACTCAGGTCCTTGCACTTGCGAGGCAGGCGCCGGAACCACTGAGCTATCCCTCCGGCCCTGGCATTGTAATCTTTTGTCTATGCTCCTAAGCACCGAACCTTCCGCTTGCATCTGTTTTAGATCTTCAGAAGTCAGCCTTCTGGTTAAGAGTGGGTGAAGGCGAAGAGACATAGCCCACACCATGAATAAAGTAGATTTTGATTAAATTTATATATTTTTAAATTAAGTTACTAAGAAGTCATATAGCCCAAATACCCATGTTAGAAAAACTAAGTTACACATGTTATATGGCATTTTCTCCTTATTTTCCTATCACAGATAATTTGAATTATATAATGCATTTTATAGTTTTTGTTTTTCTTTGACTGTCTACATGGTATTGCCTAATTCCCAGTGGGCAATCACTGGAAATTCTCATTCACATCTCAAGATGCTATAGTTTGATTCCATATGTGTTCACTGATGTCTGCTTCATAATGATATAAATTGATTCTCACACAAAATTGGGTGTGGCTCTATGGAAAAAGCAACCCATTGGCCTTGGGTCCTTTCACCCTTTCTAAGATTCTCCAGCGTCCTTTGAGAATGGAAGACAAATAGCCTGAGAACGTCAGCAATGACAGCCCTGAGGCCTGTGATTTCGTCCTAGCGCCGAGGAAATCCTATGTGTGGCTCCAGGATGGGGATTCGGAGCGGCTGCCTTCTCCGCCAGGCGGAGCACATCGCTTGCTTTCCTATAGCTACACATTCCGTTTCTAAGAAACATTTTAAATTAAGTAACATTTATTACTAGGAATTCCGTTTTCTCCTTTTGGTAATCTGGTGGACAATAGATTTCTTTTAAAAATGTTTCTCAGAGAGAAAAAAAAGCCAGTCTTTCAGTTACCCATTTGCATTTGTTTATTATTAATATTATTCTGGGGCCAGAGATTTAGCTCAGTGGTTCCGCCGCCTGCCTTGCAAGCACAAGGTCCTGAGTTCGATCCCAGTAACCACATACAAAGCTGGGCGTGGTGACTCACGCCCACCTGTAATCAATACCACATACCACAGTGCCAGGCATGGTGGCTCACGCCTGTGATCCCAGCACTCCGGAGGCAGAGGCAGGAGGATTGCTGAGTTCCAGGCTTGCCTGGGCTACACAGTGAGCTCAGGGCCAGCGTGAACTACAAAGTGAGACCCTGTCTAAAAATATATATATATGTATATATATATATACATATATGTGTGTGTATATATATGTATATGTGTGTGTGTGTATATATATATATATATATATATATATATATATATATATATATATATATAAATAAATTCTGGTCTTGGGAGCCAGATATCTAGCACCAGTGCGGTGGAATGGACATCTTGGAGAAAGTAGCCTTGGAGTGGCTGTGTTAGAGTCAAACAACTCCCAGCGTAATTTTCTTGAAGCACCAGGTATTTAGGAGTGACTGCTATGAGCTTTGTAGAGGATGAGGCTCTGTAGCCCTCTTCCAGCGACTTAACAGATAATGGCCAAGAAATGAGTAGAAGTCAACAAAGGCTGATCAAGCGAGAATCGGCTTAAGTTCAGCAAATGACTCAGGCATCATCATTTGGCTCATGGCAGAGATTTAAAATTGTTCAGGTGAGACCCTCACTGCAGGCTGTAGCAGGGCTACAGAAGGAACATATTCTGTATGAGTAGTTAGGTGGTGTGTGTCTGGCATTCTTTTATTGGCGCTAAATTGGAAGTAGGGACAAAAATTAGCTAGGGTGCTTGTCATCAATCAACACCTGGCCCATTAAGGCTGATTGTTACAGAAGTTTCTGTGCAGTTTTTTACATCATTACTTAGAGAGAGCAGCCTAGCTTCCTGTAAGTATAATTTACTTCTAGCAGTCTGGCTTCCTGGGTTGTTTATTGTAGACAAAGACATTGGTTTCCTGGGCAGATTGCCACAGGTTGTGGGTCAGAGTTCTATTTTCGCGTTTGGTGTGGCCTTTGTTCCTTTGTACGTTCAGTCTCTCATGCAAGAACCAAACACAAGGGCATCTCAAGAGCAGACAGAATGACAAAGTAAAACAGTGTTAGACTTTGAATGTCTGGTGGTTTGAGGAAATGATTTAATGAGGTAATACCTTGGTTTACCTTTCTATATATTTCGCTTATAGAATTGTTTTCGGTTAATCTAATATGTGCAGTGTGCCTTTGTGTTCTCATAATTTTGGACCACTTTATTCATAAAAATTATGGAGCACACCAAAGACTTTGTGTGTACATGAATTGTATCTATTGAATACCTCTGATATTATTGTAGTAGAAATTAAAAGTAAAAAAAGTAATGTCAACTAGTCACTTAAAATAACAATAGCAGCTCATGGAATATAAACAGAATAATATATTTTAATGGGAAAAACTATATTTTGAAAGTCAAAATCCATGAGAATAGCTTTATTTATTTATTTGCATTTGTACATGGTACTTGGGATGGAACACAGTGCCTTTGCACTGAGCTACATCCCCAGCCTTAAAAAAATTTTTTTATGTTGAGACAGGGTCTAGCCAAATTGTTAAGTTTCACAGACTGGATTTGAACTTGTGATCTTCCTGCTTCATCCTACCAGAGTGCTGGGATTATAGGTCCATGCCACAGTTTTTCAGATATCTGTAGTATTTGTCTTACTAAGGGTTCCTGGATTTTTACCATTTGGTCAGTCTGTTGCTGTAGCATATAATCTCTGAAAAACTCCACTGTATGCTCATGAGAACATAAGAATGAAAAAGCAAATAATAACTTCATATTATTAGAAACACAGTTTTAACCTTGGAGACCTCTGGATGGGTTTAGTGCCCCACAGAGCCCATTTGGAGCACTGTACTCTACGTCTTAGAATGTGCTAAGATTCATTAATACTGTTAGCAGAGATTTCAGGAGTGTTGGCATCTGTCACAGGAGCTCTTCCTCACAGACAAGGTCCATCCTCTCAGAGACATCTGTTATCTCTGACTAGAAAAGTCCTGTTGTTTGTGGATAAACCCTTTCAGAGGGTCTCCAGGTTTAATGCTGTTGGAGTAAGGCTCCCTGGAGTGACTATCTTACCCATCCTCGGAGTAGGGGCCAGGTGATGAGGAAGGTCGGTCCCACATACCTGAGCCCACTTTGCTTATAATCTGGCACCTGAATGAAGATGCCGCTGGGTTTCTTTGGAAAAATCTGAGAGAATAGCATCATAACTAAAAAGAAGATTCCTAGATTCAGAAACCCATTCTCTCAAAGTCTATCAGAAACTAAATGTTCATTTATATGAAGTTCTGCAGGGCTCATAAACTAATGTCTCTTGAATACTGATGGTATTCAAAGTTTAAAACAATGGTTTGTGAACAAAATGAATGAATGAGCTGTTAGCAGTAAGTTTAATATTGAGATTACCTTCCCTGTACTCATCACATTGGACTACTTGTGTGTTAGGTTGGTCTAGATGTCTAAGGCATGTTATTGATACTTCATTACATATGAGGGGGAGAAAGGGCTCATATAAATAATTTCATATAAAATAAACCAATAGATATGTCCTTCTCTTATTTGCTTATTGTGGGTGGCAGGGGGTGCTGGACACGGAACCAAGGGCCTTGCAAGTACTAGGCAAGCACTCTACCATTAAACTGCACCCTCAGCATTTGTCTTTCCCTTTTAAAAAGACAAAAAATACTGAAAGTTGTTTTCCCACCTCTCCAAATTTTCAAAGCAACCAACATCCAGGTCAAGACAAAACTGTAAATTTTTTTAAACAGGAATTTCTATTTTTATTACATTTGTTACTTATATTAATTATTTGTTACTTACATAATTATTAATCAGATTTGCTATATTTCCATACATGCATATATCATGCAGAATTTTGTCCACCTATCCTTCTACCAATTTCTCTTTCCACTTTCCAGCCCCTTATAGTCCCTCTTCTGATTTCAGGTAATTTTTTTTAAAGTTTCCATGTGGCAGAAAACTATATGATACATTTATTTTTGTCCCGCTTAGTTTGCTTAACATGGTGTCCCTTGGTTTCATTCATTTTTTTGGGAAAAAATGATTTTATCTCTTCCACTAAAGTTAACACAAATTTATAATCATTTGGGAACAAGAGAGTGAGAATTGGCAACATTTTTCTCACTTTGCTGTATGGCTGGCTCCCGTGAAAGTTCTAATGAGGTCAGTGGCTGTGATTTTGAGAGTTAAATTCTACACTGAGTTTTGTAATGACATAACTATAAAAGGCTGAAAGTAGAGATTAAGGGAGGTAAACTTCTTATCTAGGGACTGATTGAAATCAAGACCTGCTGAGACATTTTAACATGACCTTGCTGATGACATATGACTGGAGCAATATGAAAGTGTTTCTGTCTCTGGGTAACATGCAAGGTTATAGTACTAAGGTACTCTTTGAAGATATTCCCATGTTTTCTAGAGCCAGAGAATAACTTTAGGTTGACTGAAATCTGGCTGCAGGGTATTTTTGAGGGTAGTTGGGGACAGACGGTATAAGTTCCTGGAGCAATAACATCAAAATTTCAAGACTTTCAGCATACTTTGAGAAACAAAAGGGCTCATTATCCTTGTATTAGTCACTTTTCTGTCACTAGAACAAAATGGTAAAAGTTGCAACTCAAAGCAGGAGAGGTTTATTTGGCTCATGATTTCAGAGTATTAAGTGTATTGTTGCTTGGCTCCAAACAAGAAACAGCATAGTGGAAAGGCATAGTGAAGGAAAGCTACTCCGCCTTCAGAAACTAAGAAGCAGAACAAGAGAAGAGATGCCTGGGACAAGAATATTCTCTTCTGTTTCATGCTCTATTGACCCAACTCCCACCAGATCCCACCATCTAATAGTACACTCAGCTACTGAATATACTCCCCTATGATCCAATCATAATCTAAATACATTAGACTTTGGGGAACATTTTAGATCCAAACTATAATTTTCCATCCATGGTCTTCAAAAAGCTCTTGTTTATCTCATTATGTTAATCAGCTTAACAATAACACACAGCCTGCGGACCAACTGACCCTGTTTATCTCATTATGAAAAATGAATTTAGTCAACTCTATGAGTCACTAAAGTCTTAATAGTTCCACCTTTGTCGAAAAGTTCAAGTCTAAAATCTCTGAGACAAAAGGCAAACACTTAGCTGTGAGCTATTGTAAAAACTAAAAAGAAAGTAAAGTACTTCCAACCTGTCATGGCACAAGGTAAATATTTCCATCCAAAAGTGAAAAATAGCAGAATAGAAAGAAATCAGACCAAAGACTAGTATGGTAAACATTAAATTTGTGTGCAGTACATAGGTAAGGTGGATCGTGATGAGATATGAGCTCCAAAGTGCTTGAGCAGCTCTGCCCCTATGGCTCTTAATGGCTACAGCCTGTACAGTCTCTTTCTTGAAGTAGTTCTGTTTACTGCTACTTCCTCAGCAGAAGCTCTATATGCACATGTTTCTAACTTCTGGGGTTGTCACTGCATCTTGGCTTTACTTTCACAAGTTCATGCATTACCCTGTAAGAGGCACATTGTGTGGCCTTACAGGCCTTCCACTGAAATCTGGGTAAAAGCCTCTCTGACCCCACAACTCTTAAATTCTGCATGCCTGAAATACCATCACCACCTAGGAGACACCAAAGTCTGCCTTCCTCTAAAACAGTAGTCATGCCCCTTGAATCATGGCTGCAGTGGCCTCTGAGTGACCAAATGGTTGAATACAGAGTTATATTTTCTTTGGGGGCCTGAACAATCAGGGTACCTTAGAACTCTCTTTTCACAGAAAGTCTTTTAAATGTGTTTGCTCTTTTATGTTCTTGCATCTATGAGGGTGAAGTCTGGCCAGTTTCTGAGATGTTTACACTATCTTTCCTGTTGTGTTATAGAGAGTATTTGACTTCTTTTTAATGCTAATCATTTTCAGTATCCATATCCTCTATGCTGTAGATTTTTTTTAAATTGAATTCTTTATTGGTACATTATATATACAGCTGACAATCACATTCAACATAGGAAAATTTGTACCAATATATGACACAAGGTAATTCTCATTTTTTTTTGAGACAGGGTCTCTCTTTGTAGTTCAGGCTGGCCCTGTACTCACTGTGTAGCCCAGGCAAGCCTGGAACTCAGCAATCCTCCTGTCTCTGCCTCCCGAGTGCTGGGATTACAGGCACCACGCCCAGCACTGTAGTATATGGTATTGTTGCTGGTGGGTGTGAGTCACCACGCCCAGCATTATATGTGGTTACTGGGGGTCAAACTCAGAACCTTGTGCTTGCAAGGCAGGCGCTGGAACCACTGAGCTAAATCTCCAGCCCCGTAGTTCTCATTTTTACCCATATCCCTACCCACCCACAACCCCCCACCCCCAATATACATGTTATTTCTTTGTCTTTCCAAATCATATTTATTCTTTTCCCTCATTACTTTCCCCTACCACCTTCCCTTTGAATATTTCCTATTTCACAAAATCTATCGTACATTCTAGAACTCATTTACATCTACAGGTTCTCATACTAGAGAAAAGATACAGTATTTACATACCTGTGATCTATTTATTTCACTTACTAGTGTGTCCCCCAGGTATATTTTTTGCACAAAAGTGCAATGCACATAAGTGAATGAAACTTGTCATTCCTTATGGCAGAGCAATACTCCATTTTATAGAAAAACCACATCTTCTTTATCCAGTCTCCAGTTGATGGGCATCTAGGTTGTGTCCAAGAGTGGGCTATCACAAACTGAGCTGCTATGAACATGGGTGTACATATGACTTTACAATATGATTCTTTGAATTCCTTCAAGTATATTCCTAGCAGGAGAATACCAGGGTCCTAGTTTTCCAAGGAATCTCCACACTGATCTCCACAATGGTTGCACAAGTCTACAGTCCCATCAACAGTGGAGAAGGGTTCCTTTCTCCCCATGGTCTCACCAGCATTTATTGCTGGTTAATTTCACAATAGCCATTCTTTGTGGAGTGAAATGAATTCTCAGTGTTGTTTTCATCTGCATCTCTTGAATGACCAGTGATGTTGAACATTTCTTCATATGCTTTTTGACTGCTTTTACTTTTACCTCTGAGAAGTGCTTGTTCATTTCAGATGCCCATTTTTGAATTGGGTCTTTAAATATATTTGCTGTAGTTTTATAGGTACATCTTAGTGTGCTCTCTCTCTCTGTCCACCCCCCCATTTATTCATTTATTGATTTTTTTTTTGACACAGGGTCTTGCTTTGTAGTTCAGGCTGGCCCTGAGCTCACTATGTAGCCCAGGCAAGCCTGGAACTCAACAATACTCCTGCCTCTGCCTCCCGAGTGCTGGGATTACAGGCGTGAGCCACCACTCCTGGCACTGTGGTATGTGGTATTGATGGCTGGTGGGCATGAGTCACCAGGCCCAGCATTGTATGTGGTTACCGGGGTCAAACTCAGGGCCTTGCGCTTGTGAGGCAGGCACCGGAACCACTGAGCTAAATCTCTGGCCCATATTGATTGATTGATTGATTTTTGGCCCTCGTTCTCACTGTAAATCTGGGTGAAAATAGACCTTAGAACATATGCTACAGCCTGCACATTGGGCTTTCCTTTTCCAGATTAATTAGTCCACTATACTTAAATTTAAACTTTCACAAAGTCTTAGGATATGAGCAAAATACACAGAAGATTGCATGAAGCCAGGTGTAGTGCCTCACACCTGTAATCTCAGCACTAGGGAGGCAGAGGCAGGAGGATTGCTGAGTTTCAGGTCGAGGCAGATAGAGCATGGCAAAAGTCTATGGTAGAGGAAAACTTTTCAACCTGTGGAAGCCAGGAAGCGAAGTGAGAAGGGATGCTCTGGGGACAAGAATACAGTCTTCCACGTCTTATTCCCAGTGATTCACCTCCAGCCATACTCCTGTCCTAACAGCACATTTAGCTACTGAACTCTCAAAGGATGAATCCATGATCCAACAACATTCTAAACACATGAAACTTTGGGGAATATTTTAGACCTAAATTCCAACAATCTCCTCCTCTTCTTTTCCTACAGTCCTGCTATTTTTCCCTTTCTTCAAGATCAAATATAGTTCTGCTTCCACTGGTTGTTCCTTTTACATTTGATTTGTTTTTCCCCTCTTATTAATTACATTCTTAGATCTTGAAAGCCAGAAGCATTTTCTGTTCCTCAGCTTATTTTTTCTATTCTATGTCTCTGAACATGCCAGGATTCAAAATGGAAATATTCCAGTACTTATTTCCATCTTAAGCAAAGAAAAATTTACGTCTTCAAGTTCTGGCATTTGCCACAGTGATTCTCAAATTTTCTGTAAGTCATTGAGTTATGTCTTAAAAATCCCAATGACTGAAGGAAACTGACTTCTCTTCTGGAGTGGAATGCAGGGAGCCCAGTTGTGCAAGCTACTGGGTGCTCTCCAATTGTACAATCTTCATGCTCCACAAAACCCAGGTCCACCTTTGATCTGAGCAGCAGAAAGAGTTAATGCAGTGTACTAACAAGGTATTTGAGAATAGAAAATACAGTGATTCATGAGAAAGATTTCCAGTTGAGATAAAAGAACAGTTGTACAGATAGTGAAGAGGCACAAAATCTCAGATAATTTGTGCAAAAGAGAAACTTTTTTTTTTTTTGGTAAAACTGCATTGCTGACAGTAATCAACTTGAATGCCTCAGTAAGGTGAATGTTTAATGTAGGGTAATCTGAGAGGCAACAAAAAAAGTTTATTGTCCTCATGTTTAGTAAGAGTTGAAGAATTAGATGTCTTATCCACCTGTCTTTCAGACATAACACTGGACTACAGTCTACTGAGTTCCGAATCCTTAGGTTCAACAAACTGTGGTCAAAGATATTTGGAAAAAACCTGTATCTGTTCTAAAATATGCACATATTGTTTTCCTGTCATTTTTCTCTAAATGGTACTGAACAATTATTTGCATATCCTTTCCACTGTATTAGGTATTATAAGCATTCTAGAGATCATCTAAAGTATACTGAAGGTTGTGCCTAAATTTAGTGTAACTAATACACTATTGGAAGACTTTGGTATCTGTGGGATTCCTGGGCCCAGTGCTGCTTGCATATCTAGGGATGACTGTACCTTTTTGAATGTAATGGTAAACATCTCTTCCCTATTTTTCCAAAGGACAAAGTGGGCAAGATGTACTAAAGTAATCAAATGAAAAACTTATGGAGAAACTCATAAGGAACAATGTCTCATCAAACACGGGGTGTGACACAGGAAGGTTGCCATTCATCCCCAGTGGAAGCTTTCTAACTGAATGCATCTAAATCTGAATTCAATGATTTAAAGGAAGCAGAACAGTGAATTGATTTAGCCAGACTCCTGCATCCAATAAAAACTTTTCTTTAGTTATGTCATCTGGCAAGTGGCAGAGATCCCTGAGCTTAAGGCAATAATTTCTAGAGAATTGAATATTTTAAAAACCCAGACAGACAATTGTCATTCTGAGGATCAAATTCAGACTAATTGTGTCTTTGCCTAGAAATCTCCTGGGACTTGGCTGGGACATATGCCTGTCAGGACTAGGGTTTGTACATCTTCTGGTTTTTCTTAGCTTCCTCCACTGTCCCTGAGGCTGTAGAACATTAATCTCCAGAACAGCTGTCTCTGAGCTTTGGCTTCCCTTTTTGATATATAAATGAAAACAAATGACCCCTCTGTTAAGAGTATGAGCAATCCAAGTTCAAAACACAATTAGGATATTCAGGAAGGAAGCATTCACCAGGTTATTGATAGTGTGTGGGATTGATAATGGAAGAACAGGAAAGAACATGTGTTATATTTATGTTGATTTACATTACATGCAACATGGTATCTTTATGTTATATAACATAAAATATCAGAGATTTCTATTCCTGATACATTTAAATCATTTCTGGAACTTTCTTACAAAAAGACAACTAAAGGGCCGGAGGGTTAGCTCAGTGGTTCAGGTGCCTGCCTCGCAAGCGCAAGGTCCTGAGTTCAATCCCCGGTAACCACATACGATGCTGGGTGTGGAGACTCACGCCCACCAGCAATCAGTACCACATACCACAGTGCCGGGCGTGGTGGCTCACGCCTGTAATCCCATCACTCGGGAGGTAGAGACAGGAGGATTGCTGAGTTTGAGGCTTGCCTGGGCTACATAGTGAGCTCAGAGCCAGCCTGAACTACAAAGCGAGACCCTGTCTCAAAAAAACAAACAAACAAATAAACAAAAAGACAACTGAAAAAACAATAGGCAACATTTAAATTTTAGGTATGCAAAACATTTTAAAAGTGACATTTCTTTAGCAGATAAACATTCCTAAAAGAAAAGATTGGAAGAGTGAAAAGTAGTTTGAGAAAACTATTAATGGTTTGGCATGTTTTTTCTAAATGTATATTCCATATTTTAAAGACAAAATGCATGCTGTGTCAGCAGTATATTTTCATTTATATGTTATGAAGCTCTTCTAAATGTTCAAATGTACTTTGGCAGCCTAGCTATAAGTAGTAACAGGAATAATTTATTTTACCAGTCTTTTGTGTCTAGCTTTTCTATTTTCTGATTATTTTTGCTATTACAAGTAACAAGAATTTCCCATGGTACAAGTACTTCACCATATTAAATTCCAGGTAATAGAAGCTGAGATTTTTATAGTTATACTACCAAGTTAACATATTGAGAACTATGATTTCACTTCCAACAAGAGAGTGTCTAATGCCTATCTCATTGAATTCCATCGTATTTGGCATGATTTTTTTTTTTTTTTTTTTTTTGCTTTTGAGACAGGGTCTCGCTTTGTAGTTCAGGCTGGCCCTGAGCTCACTATGGTGCCCAGGCAAGCCGCCGCGAACTCAGCAATCCTCCTGTCTCTGCCTCCCGAGTGCTGGGATGACAGGCGTGAGCCACCACGTCCGGCATTGTGGTATGCGGTGTTGATCGTTGGTGGGCGTGTCTCCACGCCCAGCATTATATGTGGTTACCGGGGAT
>PVIC010040685.1:0-16568 GCA_004025085.1 Thryonomys swinderianus
GAAGGAAGGAAAGAAAGAAGGAAAGAAAGACAAAGAAAGAGAAAGGGCAAAACAGTATCATAGGTTTTTGAGGATTTTCCACACTGATCTCCATAGTGGTTATACCAGTCTACATTCCCACCCATAGTGGAGAAGAGTTCCTTTCTCCTCACAGCTCTGTCAGCATTTGTTGTTGATTGATTTCATGATAGTAGCCATTTTTTCTGGAGTGAGTTGGAATCTCAGCATTGTTGTCATTTTCATCTCTCATATGAACAGCAATGTTGAACATATGCTTATATGTTTTTCAGATGCTTCTTCATCTGAAAAATGTCTTTTGATTTCAGATGTCCATTTTTTAATTGAGTCTTTAAACGGGGGGAGGCAACTCATCTTTTTAAGTTCTTTGTATGCTTTAGATAGTAGTTTTTTGTCTGAGAAACAGCTGGTAAAAATTCTTTCCTGTAACATAGGTTATCTTCTCGCTTGGCTGGTGGCTTCTCTTGCTGTGCAGAAGATTTTTAATAAGATGAGATCTCAATTGTTTATTCTTTCTGCTATCTCCTGAGCTGCTGAGGTTTTGTTCATAAAGTTTTTCTCTTTGCCAATGTCTCTAAGAGTTCTACGTAACCTATTTTCCAGCAGTTTTAATATATTTGTTTTAATGCTTAGGTCTCTAATCCAGTTTGATTTTAGTTTGGTGCATGGAGAAAGAGATAGATCCAGCTTTAATCTCTGGCAATTTGAAACCCAGTTTTTCCAGGGCCATTGTTAAAGAGGCTATCTTTCCTCCATTGAGGGTGATTGGCTCTTTTGTCAAAGTTGAGGTAGCTTAATATTTCTGGGATTGTGTCTGGTAGTTTAATATATCTGGGATTGTTTCTGGATTTCACTGATCCTCAGTTCTATCTCTTTGCCAGTACCATGCCATTTTTATACCAGTGGCTTTGTAATATAGTTTCAAGATAGAGATCGTGATAACCACTTCCATGTCCTTGTTGTGTAGAATTGATTTTGTTATCATAGATCTCTCATGGTTCCCCATGAATCTTTGGATTATTTTCTCTAGCTCTTTGAGATACGTTGTTGAGATTCCAATTGGGATTGTCTTGAATCTGTATAGTAGTTTTGGCAATATGGCCATTTTGTTGATAGTGGTTTTTCCTATCCAGGAACAAGGAATATCTTTCCATTTTCTGATATCCTCTTCAATCTCCTTTTTCAGAGTATTGTTTTCAGAGTAGAGACCTTTCACCACCTTTGTTAGACTGATACCTAAATCTTCTCTTTGGGATGTTTTTGTGAAAGGAACTGATTCCCTGATTTTTTCTTTCAGTGAGTCTGTTGTTTGTATGGACAAAGGCAATTGATTTTTTTTTTTTTTTTTGAGACAGGGTTTCACTTTGTAGTTGAGCCTGGCCCTGAGTTCACTATGGAGCCCAGGCAATCCTCAAACTCAGGAAACCTCCTGTCTCTGCCTCCTGAGTGCTGGGATTACAGGTATGAGCCACCACGCCCAGCAAAGGCAATTGATTTTTGAGTGTTGACCTAAGACTCAAGATCCTATTTGACCCTGCTATTTCCCTGTTAGGTATGTACATGAAAGCATCAAAACAGTCATACCACAGTGACATATGTGCATATATGTTTATAGCATCTCTGTTTGTGATAGCTAAATCTTGGAAATAGCTCAAATGCCCACAAGCAGGGACTGGATAAAGATGTGTTTGTTTTTATAAAATGTGCATTACTCTGTGAAGAAGAATGTTAAGTTTGAATCATTCATGTTCAATTGGATGTACCTTGAGGACATACTTATAAGTGAAATAAATAGGACACAAATGTGTAAGTACCCTATTTTTTCTTTAGTGTGAAAAACTGAAAGTGTAAATGAATACCAATATGTATGATAGATGATGTGAAACAAGAAGAAAATATGCAAAAGGGAAAGGATGGGTAGGAGAAAGGAAAAAATAAAAAGAAGTAATTTGATAATAAAAAAGGAAACAAACTTGTATGTAGGGTGTGGTGGCTGTGTGGAGGTCAAGGGAATGGGGAAAAATGAGAATCAAGATATGTCATGTACAGGTACAAATTTTTAATTATGAATGTGATCATGACATATATATATAAAATGTACCAATAAAGTAAATTCTTAACTGTCATATACTGGTAGAAATTCTCAATGTGGAGTGTAATTGTGATGTGTATATATAATATACTAGTGAAATGTACCAATAAAAATAAATAAAAATACAACAATCTACACTAGCATAAAGGTATAGTAGGTATAAATCCAACAAAATATGTAAATGATCTAATTTGGGAAAACAATAAAACTGTGATGAAAGAAATCACATTTTAAAATAAATGGAGATGATTTTATAGTTAGGAAGACTCATTATGTATTACCAAGATATCTATCCACTCAGTGCAACAGTAATTAAAATTCTAGCCAGTTATTTTTAAATATCAATAAACTATTTCTAACATGCATGCAGAAAGAAAATGCCTGGAATAAACAACATAGTAATTAATAGAAGAAAAATTCAGATCTTTTGTACTATGCAACTTTAAAACAAAAAATAAAGCTACATCAAAGAAGGCAATATAGTAATGGCAGAATAATAAACAGATTGATAGAATATGGAGCCCATAAATACATCCAAATAAGTATGATCAAGTGATCTTTGAAAATATGAAAAAGTGTTTCAATAACAAAGGGTGGTGTTTTCAATAAATGATATAGTTAAGTTGAACATTCATCTGGAAGAAGAATCTAGACATAAACATGACATATTTCATAAGAAATAACTAAAATGAATTATAGACTTTAATGAAAATTGAACATAACAGAGAAGAAAGTCTCAAGTACTTTGGGCTTGGTATGTTATTTTGATAAAATGACAGAAGTATCATATATGAAAGATTGATACATTGTAATTAAAGCAAAAAAGTAGGCCCAAATTAAAATATGAAGAGACAAGTTAGAAAATATAAAATAGATCCAAAACACTACAACACTATCTGATATAGGATCTTTATATAAGTAATGCAAATTACTATTTAAACAAAAAGAAAAGAAATCCATTAAAGATATTCAAAAGTTTCAGAAGAAGTACCTTTAAAGATTTATATCACAATCATAGGAAAAGTGCTCAAAGAAGTCTTATAATGAAATACTACTAGTAAACATCTGAAAAAATTGCTAAAATTTTTTAAAAGATAATACAAATGCTATTGATGATGTTGTTCAACAGAAATGCTCCTGATCTGCTGATGAAAATGTAAAATTTTTACAGCTCCTTTATAGGATAATTTTAACTGTTTCTTCACAATTATGAACAGTCTTAGCCCATGTCCTAGCAATTATTTTCCCAAATTTTAACCCAGTTTTATGGCTTGTGTCTGTCTGTTTCTCCAAAGCCCCTTGCAGTCATAGGTGGGAATTTTTCAGAAGTGGCTGGATCTAGAGTATGTGACTGATTAATGGTACAATGCCAGGATTAAAGCTTCTAAAATGAAAGTTGGGTGATGATTCAGTCTGTTCACTGGTTGGTTTGGGACTGCCCTAATCTAGCTTGTCTGGTTACAATATAAGGAACAGACTTTTTTTATTCCTTGCTTGCTTTGCTGTCATGAGCTATTTCTCCTGCAATGCCTGTCTTCCATGACACCCTGCCTTGGAACCAGCTGTTCATGGGCTGAAATCTCTACGCAATGGGAGCAATATAAACCTTTCCTCAATTAACTTTGGGTGTTGAGTATTTTGTCTAGAGAATGAGAAAGGTAAGTAAGATAAAATTTGGTTCCAGAGAAGACAGGTCATTATTGTGACAATAATGTGGTTATAATGCAACCGTGTGGTTGAGGATCCTTTGGGACTGGTTTCTGGGAAGAGGTTGGCAGATTTCTGTAGAGAGGATTTCTACAGGGAGGTTTCTACAGGGAGAAAAGAACTGACTTGGCTGTGCGACTCCAGACAGTGTGCATCACACCTTGGCAGAAAGTTTGTCTGCATTTTGCTCAGGTCCGGAGTTTTTCCTGAGACTATGATTAAGGCCAGTGGACTAGTTGTTCTTTCAGAAGAAATTCCAAAGTCCATGTTGAGATTGTAGCTTGCTGCTGTTGGGAGTTATTAGCCAGATCTGTGTTGAGAATCAAGATCACAGACTCAACCAGAATTATTTAAAAAGATGTGTTTGGACAGAAAGGAAGCAGCAGTAGCTGTGGATTGCAAAGATAGAGCAGAGGAGATCCTAAATGCTGAGACGGAACAGGAGAATAGTAATCATGGTCTGAGGACATCACATGAAACAGCAGGACTCCAGATTTTATGAGCTCAGAATTGCAGAAGTGAAAGTCTTTACTTTGAGAAGAGAGCCCCAGAGCACCATATTCCAGGATGGCAGAGGCCTAGGGAAGTCATTCTCAGGATTTGGATCATAGGCACTGGACCCCTACAGCCAAGAGAGAAGGAAGCCTGGCTACCGCTCAAACTGGCAGCAGACCTTGGCATCATCTACATACTAGTTTCAGGGACATGCAGAATGCAAAAGTGAGATGGGTTCAGGAAGGCTTCCACCTAGACTTCAGAAGGTCTGGAAGGGCAAACAGTGTACCCCTCAGAGGGCAGTGTGTGAAGCTCCAGAGGTGGAGTGGAGAGGCTACAAGTTTTTCTTTTAATTGAATTCTTTATTGGTACAATTTATATACATCTCAAAATCACATATAACATTGGGGAATTTGTACCAGTATATGCCACAAGTTAATTCTCATTTTTACCCATATCCCTACCCACCCACACCTCCCCACCCCTTTATACATGCTTTTTTATTTTCTTTCTGAATCATATTTATTCATCCTCTCATTACATTCCCACACCAAATTTCCTATGGAAATTTCCCATTTTATAAAAACTGTCATACTTTCTAGAGCTCATTTGCATCTACAGGTGTTCATATCAAAGAGAAGATCTGATATTTGCCTATCTCTGATCTACTTATTTCACTTATTAGTATATCCTCCAGGTGTCTCCATTTGCACCTAAATGAATCGATCTTGTCATTCTTTATGGCAGAATAATACTCCATTTTATAAAAAAAAAAAAAAAACACATCTTCTTTATCCAGTGTTCAGTTGATGGGCATTTGGGCTGTTTCCAAGACTGAGCTATCACGAACTGAGCTGCTATGAACAAGGGTGTACATCTGTCTTTCCAATGTGAGTTTTTAAATTCTTTTGGGTCTATACCTAGCAGGGGGATAGCAGGGTCAAATGGGACCCCTAGACCTAGTTTTCTGAGGAATCTCCACATGGATCTCCACAATGGTTGCACAAGTCTGAAATCCCACCAACAGTGAAGAAGGGTTCCTTTCTCCCCACAGCCACACCAGCATTCATTGTTGGTTGATTTTGTGACAGTGGCCATTCTTTGTGGAGTGAGATGAAATCTCATTGTTGTTTTCATTTGCATCTCTCGAATGACCAGTGACGTTGAACATTTCTTCATATGCTTCTTGGCTGCGTTGACTTCTGCCTCTGAGAAGTGTCTGTTCATTTCAGATGCCCATTTTTGAACTGGGTCTTTACACTTGGGGAGGCTCATCTGTTTGAGTTCTTTATATATTGTCGATAATAGCCCTTTGTCTGATACACAGCTAGTAAAGATTTTTTCCCATCTTTTTGATTGTCTTTTAGCAGTGCCAGTGACTTCTTTTGCTGTGCAGAAGCTTTTCAGTAGGATGAGATCCCATTTGTTGATTCTTTCTGCTAGTTCTTGTGCTATAGAGGTTTTATTCATAAAGTCTCTGCCTAAGCCAATGTCTCCAAGAGTTTCACCTCACCTGTCCAGCAGGCTTATTGTTTCTGTTTTAATGTGTAAGCCTCATATCCATTGTGAGTTTATTTTTGTGCATGGTGAAAGAGATAGGTCTAGCATTAGCTTTTGGCAGGTTAAAGCCCAGTTTTTCCAGCACCATTTGTTAAAAATTCTGTCTTTCCTCCATTGGGGATGTTTGCCTTCTTTGTCAAAGATAAGGTGGCTTAGTGTATCTGGAGTTGTTTCTGGGTCTTCTAATCTATTCCACTGGTCCTCAGGTCTGAGGCTCCAAGTTTTTAGAAGCCAGGATAGTAGATCATCTGAGGAAAACTGTGAGGAGGGAGCAGAGTCCATCCAAGAGAAAAGCCAACTCCTGGAAATGCTGTAGGGGCCAAGCCATCCAAGGCCTTTATAGTTCACCTCTTACCTCAGAAATTGAATATGAAACTACAGGACTTAGTGTTTGCTCTGCTTAATTTTAGACTGGCTTTGGTCCCATTCCTTTGTATTCCCCTATTTTTACCCTTTGGAATGGTAATGTCTATTTTGTACCCTTGAATACTGAAAGTGTATACCTTTGCTTTCATTTGCGCAGGGGCTTGCCCCTAGGGTTTGCCTTACATCTCAGAGGAAAGCTTGGACTTGGACTTTTTAGCAGTGCTGAAACTGTTGGGACTTTGACAACTCTTGAAATTGACTAAATGCCTTATGCATAAAGGGATATACATGAGTCTTTGGACAGCTAGGGCAGAATGTTATTTCCTGTGTCTAGATGTCCCCAAAGCCTTATACAGTGATAGGAGGGGACTTTTTGGAGGAGGCAGAATCTAGAGTTTGTGATGCTAGGATTAAGGGTGTAAATCTGTCCACTGATTGGTTTGGTGTCACGCTAATCCTGGCAGCATGGTTATAATATAAGGGATGGAAAAAGGCTTGTCTCGTTTCTTGCTTGCTTTGCTATATTCTGCCCACGATGTACTGTTTCCCAACTGTGACTCTAGTCTTCTAAGCCAACCTGCCTTGCAGCTGGCTCATTATGGGCTAAACAAAGTAAAACTGAACTACAAACTGAGCTAAGTAAACCTTTCCTCCTTTAACTTTGGATGTCAGGTATTTTGCCTCAGCACTGAGAAAAGTAACTAAGTCTCTCTGTGAGCTTGAATACTTATTGTCACACAAAAACTTGCACATGAGTACACATAGGAGATTTATGTAAAGTAATCCAAATTTAGAAATAGCCAATGTGTTCTTACATAGATGAGTGAAGAAACAAACTCTCATACATCTATGAAATGGGAATATTTCTTAACAATGAAAATCAATTATCTAACGACAAAAGACAGGTAGGCACCTAAAATATTACCAAGTGAAGGAAATCAACTTTACAAAACTCTGTTTTGTATGATTTTGAATGTTACATTTTGAAAAAAATAAACTATAATGACAATAAAGAGATCAGTATTTGGCTGACTATAGTGTCACCACCTCTACTCCCATCGCTGAGGGAGGCTGAGGCAGGTAGATTGCTAGTCTGTGCCCAGCTTGCACTATTTAGGGATCCTCTCTCTAAAACTTTTTTTTGTTTTGTTTTTGAGACAGGGTCTCGCTTTGTAGTTCAGGCTGGTCCTGAGCTCACTATGTAATCCAGGCAAGCCTCGAACTCAGCAATCCTCCTGCCTCTGCCTCCCAAGTGCTGGGATTACAGGCATAAACCACCATGCCCGGCACTGTGATATGTGGTATTGAAGGCTGGTGGGCGTGAGTCACCACACCCAGCATTCTATGTGGTTACCGCGGATTGAACTCAGGACCCTGCGCCTGCAAGGCAGGCGCCGGAACCACTGAGGTAAATCTCTGGCCTGTCTCTCTAAAACTTTTTAAAAAGAGATAGAGGTATAGTTAATATAGCTCACTGTGATGTTATTAGGTTTAACCCCAAATATTGCAGAAAAAAAATATCAGTGGTTGCCAGAGGGGAAGATTGGAGCTAGAAAGATGCAGCGAGAGAGCACAGGGAAGCTGTACTCTGCGAGAGGCAGCCACAGATACACAACGTTATGTGTTTGTCAAAGTCTGTACGATTAAGCCTTCAAGTAATATATGGATAGGCTTTTAATTATATGTCACTATTTTCTCATTAATGACATGACATTTGCAACTGGCTAGTGATAGGGAGAAGCTGTTGGCAAAGGGGAGTGTCGAAGGGAAATCTCTGTATTCTCACCCCAAGGTTTTGTAAATCTAGTACTGTGATAAAAACAATAATGCATTTAAATAAAAGGCAGCAATGATGAAAGAGTGTAAAATGAGCAAAACGTGCTTTATGAATTTATCCACATTTTCACAAGAAATATTTTAACACTTAATAAATACATATAATACGCTAACAAATAGGACTCTAAGCTGGACATACTTAGATGTTAACAGAGCATTTTCTCCACAGACTTGCAATTCCAATTTTCAGTGTATTCTCTGCAGAGTCACATTGGCTTTTCTGAATGTCTACTCAACCGCTGCTCTCTGGCGATGGTGAATTACCTGCCAAACGGGAAGCTGAAGCATCTTCACTGGAACAAAGAACGATCTGCATTTACCTGAGTGAAGGGAAGCAATTGAAAATATGAAGTACTGTTGTGAGGTCTATTTTGAGTTCATTTTGAGGAATGTTAGATTTTTAAAAATCTATTTATTTATTTATTGCCACCCGGAAACCCATTTCACCATTTGATGAAAAGTATTATCATTCCCCCTCTGAATTACTATGTCATGGGAAATAGTACTTGACTCTCTCTGTGTAGATTTCTCTCTGACCTCTTATTTCTTTGATCTCTGTGTGTATCTTTATGTCACTATGGCCTGACTTGTTTACCCTATCTTTACAGTATTTCTGAATCCAGGTAGTATAAATATATAAATGTACACTTTTACTCCAAAGTTCTTCAATTTTTTTTTTTAATTTTCTACAAAAGTTAAGAAGCAACTTGATAACTTCCTCAGAAAAGCTCTGCTGGGGATGTTTAGTGGAATTGCATCGGAATGTAAGTATCAGTTTGAAGCTCAAGTAGTGCCTCAGCAGCAATGGGGGTCAGCAGGGCCTTGAGTTCAGCAGCCAGTACCCACCTCTTTCCCTGCCTCTCCCCTACACTATCCCAGAAGATCAGTTTGAAGATCATTGCCATCTTAACAGCAATTCATATTCCAGTTCAGGAATGTGTCCCCATTGATGTAAGCTTATTTAATTTATATTAGCAGTGTTTACAGTTTTCTGTATAGCAGTCTAAGAGTTCCTTAAATTGTTTATAAGTATTTTTGATTCCCAGTACCACTATAAACTATATATTTTTAATTTTATGTTTCTGTGACAATCACACAGCTATCCATCACTTAGCTACAAGAATATGCTCCAAGAAATGCAGTTAGGCCACTTCCTTCTTGTGAGCACATCAGAGTTGTATCTACACAAATCTCAGTGTTATGTTAAGTGTCCAAATTGCATCCTCTGGGTGGATTCTGAGACACAGTCCACTGAAGATGTTTGAGGAGGCTGTGAGTGTCCTGTGGCAGACTGACCTAAAATTATGTCTTTAATGGAATCTACTTTAGATTAAATGATGAAAGGTACAGTGGAGTAAATATGAGTGTACAGTCCAGTAACAATCTCTTCTTTGCTAGATATTAGGTCATCTACGTAACTGTGTATGCCATACCTCTTTACAACTGGAGATACAACAGGTGTATCTCCATCAGGAGCACCCTAGAATGTGAGTATTGTTGAATATTTCCATGGTTGCAGCAACACTTGCTGGTGGGTAGGTTTCAGTGTGGTTAAAACCTACAGGACCACTTCTGTGTATGCACCAGAATATTAACTGAAATGTTGTTTGGCACATGGATGAATATGGAAATATAATTTTATAGGTATATCTCATATCTCTTGACTGTACTAAATGCTCTTATTTGCTATTTTTCTATTACTGGCTATTTTCTCATGCTCTTCCTTGCTATTTTTCTATCTTTTATATATTGTTAGATCTGATTTGCAAAAATTTTGTCAAATATTTTTGTGCCATTGTTAATGACAGTTTGGGTCTGTATTTCTTTTTACTCACAATTCCTTTCTCCAGATTTAGTATCGTGTGTCATAGTGTCATGTAGTTTTTGTGTACAAGATAATGTTTCCTATTAGGGAAAGATTACTCTTTTCTAAGGCATACACTTATTCTTTCATGTATTTTTGCATTGATGTGGACCTCCACTGTAATATAGAACAGAAGTAGAATTCTGACAACATATATTGCTCTACCTGCCAAGAATATAGTATGTATTTTCATCATTAAAAATGATTTTAGAGGTTGTGGGGTGGGTAAGAATATAGGTAAAAATGACAATTTACTTATGTCATATACTGGTACAAATTCCCCAATGTTGAGTGTAATTGTGAGCTATCTATAAAAATGTGCTAATAAAGAATTCAATTAAAATATGATTTTAGTTATTGGAGCATTACAGATACCCATTATCAGTTTGAGGAAGCTAACTTTTTTCTGTAGTTTTTAAAATTAGTTTGTAAAAATCGTACTTAGATATTGAATTTTGTCACATTCTTTCCTTCTACTGAGTAAAAACATGAATTTCCTTTATTCTCTTAGTGTGACTAATATACAGAAATTAGTTTCTCATGTTTATAAAGTCTTATATTCCTTCTTCAGTATGATGGAATATCTTTTTATATATTGTTAGATCTGATTTGCTAAAGTTTTGTGAAATATTTTTGTGCCAATGTTAATGAGAAGTTTGGTCTATATTACCTTGTACTCACAATTCGTTTCTCTAGATTTAGTCTGAAAATTATGCGGTCTCATAACATGAATTGCAGTGTTCCATGTTGTAATCTTCAAAAATATTTGCGCAAAATTAATATAAATCCTCCGAAAAAAAATTCTCAGAAACTAGCAGTAAGACCATTATTATTCTTTTGCAGCTAGGTTTCTGATAAATTTAAATTCTTCCATAGAAAAGAGGATACTTCAATTTGTCTTGGCTTTTTAAATTTTCAGTACATGTTTGGGAGTATCTGATGTTTATTGTTGATTGTAGGGAGTGGGTGTACTGACTAAACATATCTTAATTCTTTTTATTCGACTTCTACTATGTACCCCCTTCCCTCCCCCTGTCTGTACATCATTGTTGCCAGTTTTCATTATTATTATTGTTTCATGTTTGCAAACAGAATATATAAAGAATACCCTCATTAAGGATAGTTGGTACACTGTACTTGACACAGTTTAAATCTTTTTACATATTTTCCCCTCTTGACCTCTCAACCTAAGACTTTAGGACCCTTGCCACTTACCAAAGTTCTATCCTTTGTTTCCTTTTAGCGATATCTTATCTTAAGAGAGGTTTTTAAATATGTTTTTCAAGAAATTTTGAGGTGTTATTCATTGTCAAATTCATTGACATCACATTATGTAGAACATAATTTGGTTCTATCATAATTTCTGAGAGATCTATAGTATTGTTTATAAATTGCTGGTATTTTAATTTGATTTTTCTTTTTCCTTTGATTAAAATTTATCACTTTTCTTAAGCTTGGAAATTGCAACTATCTCCATTGATTTTTCTGTTGCTTACTCTTGTTTTTATTTCATTAATTTCTATTTGTATTGTTATCAATATCTTTGTGCTCCCCTTTTTTCCAAATTTAAATAATTGTGACTTTTTCATATACAAGCATTTAAAGTTATAAATTTGTTTCTAATCACTGTTTCAGCTGTAGTCAACACATTTTAACCTTGTGTTAAAGTTCATTAAAACAATTTCTGACAAAAATTTTGACCTATTGATCTTTCCTGACCTATTGCTTATTTAAATATTGTTTCTTACAGTCCTGTTATTTGCTATTTTTCCAAATACCAAATTTTAATTCTTTATACATTATAGAGACATAAAATATATTCTGTAATATTTTGGTCTTTTAAACTTATTGAAATATATGTTATAGCATAACACACAGTCTTTCTTGATAGAATTCCACTTGCATGTGAGGAATTTATGCATCAATTATCATTGTTAAGTGGTATATCTTAAATACTGTATATACAAAGTATGATAAAAATACAGTAAATGTTTACATTTTTAAACAATTAGTACATTAAAATTTTTATTAGTATCTTCAAAATGCTTTTCTCCCTCCCTTATATCTGCAAACAAAATTTTCATAATTTGTAAAATGAACATGGGAAAAACAGTACCTCTGTGCATGTTCCCTAACTCAAGGGAGGTCCACAGGAAGCAGAGCAAAAGTCTCTGCTAAAGCGGGGCGTGGTGACTCACGCCTGTAATCCCAGCACTCGGGAGGCAGAGGCAGGAGGATTGCTGAGTTTGAGGCTTGCCTGGGCTCTACATAGTGAGCTCAGGGCCAGCATGAACTACAAAGCAAGACCCGGCCTCAAAAAAAAAAAAAAAAAATCTCTGCTAAAAGTGTTAAGATTTACTTTAAAATTACATCGTGAATGTATATTGTTTTTCTACTTCACAACAATTCATGAAATACTTAGTGTTGAAATGTATTGCAGTTCGGGTTCTGAAATTCAGGAATTTCAGAATCACACTTTTTGAACTTTAAATTGGGTCTTTACATAAATGATTCTTCTAATAAAATAAAACATAACAATCAGGCACATAATTTTAAATTTTTAATAGAAGCCAATCGATTTGACCATTCTATGTCAGAATGCTAACAATGCAAAATCGTGGTTACTAAACAATAATTTAAGTACAGAAGTACTTCTAAATTAGAATAAAATATGAAAACTATTATAATTGAGAGAATTAAGCACAGAGAATTTGTATAAAATGTATTTTAAGTAGAACAAATAATTGTGTGGAAAGGTTCTTATGTATGAGCTCATTAAAGGTAATTTTTCAGTTTCAAACACAAATCTCATTTTTCATTTATTAATTTTGCTTCTACGACAGCTTCAATCATTATGTATATAAATAATTAACACATAAAAATAGTTTCTGCTTTTGTTAGAAATTACAGGTTGATATGTCCCACTTCTAAGTTATGTCTAGAAAAATAACCTTGCAGTTGCATTGTCTATAATAATTTTAAAACATGGTTAAAGCTATTAAAATATAGCGATTCTTTGTGATACAGTGATAATATTGGAACCAAGTGATGGGGAAAAATAAGGCTAGGTGAATTTATTCCTTCATTCTGACACAGCAAATGGAATTCACTCAAGGAAGTAATTGGTTTTTTTTTTCTAGTTTTAATTTTTCATTGGCATGTTTACAATGTAGTCATTATCTACGAGGACGTAGTGCATGTACATAACACAAGTTAATCTCTCTTCGCTCTTTCACTCTTTTCTTTTTCTTCCCTCCCACCATCACTTGACCATCTTCCCTTTTGCAAAAGATGTTTCTCTCTATTTAAACTTAGATGGATCATTCGGTTTTATTTCCTTGTCACCATGCTGGGTATGTGTCTGCTCTTTCTGTACTCATTTTTCTCAGTTAATTAGCACAACACGTTAAGTTTACAGTTTAAACATTATTTTTTTTACTAAATGGTGGGCAGAAGACAGAATCAAAATCCCTGGTATCAAGAAGATGCAGATTTTTATGGGATACGGAATATAACACAAACTCAAGTTGCAGTATTATAAATTTGGAAAAAGGCCGGATGCTCAGCAAATCTAAAGGCACCAGATGCATGCCAGGTACATGATATTTTCTTCGCTCCTTATATACTGTCGAGGCTGATCAGCTCTGAATTTTAGGCTGTGTTCATAAATGACCTATGTCCCATGTGCTTGAAGAAAAGGATGCATCTTCTCATTTTTTTTTCTTATTCTCTCTCACTACCTCCTACTAACCAGGTGAATGTTAGTTCATAAAATAAACTTTGCAATTGTGTGCTGAAGGTAATAGACTATGTACCATCCTTACTGACCTACACTGAACTATGATGTGTGCCAAGAACAAATCTTTTGTGTTAATCCAATAACATTTTAGTATGAAGAACTATATATTACAACTCCTGGTCTACCCTTTCAAACTCCTACATTTACTTTATTCAGCTAACATTTATTTAGTACCTGCTAATGACAGGTACTTTTCAAAGAAAAGGACAATCAAGATTCTTCATTTTAAGAGTGTATGTGATAGTGGGCTGGAGATTTAGCTCAGTGGTTCCAGCACCTGCCTCACAAGCACAAGGTCCCTCGTTCAATCCCTGGTAACCACATACCACAATGCCAGGTGTGGTGATTCATCCCCACTGGCAATCAGTACCACATACCTCAGTGCCAGGTGTGCTGCCTCACACCTGTAATCCCAGCACTTGGGAGGCAGAGACAGGAGGATTGCTGAGTTTGAGGCTTGCCTGGGCTGCATAGTGAGCTCAGGGCCAGCCTGAACTGCAAAGCAAGACCCTGTCTCAAAAAAAAAAAAAAAAAAAAAAAGGTGCATGTGGTAATGTAGAAGTCACAAAATATGCATTTAAACAATGGAAATGGTTGTTACTTATGGCTTGAATAAGGCTTCAATAATCCATATGATGGGGAGTCAGTAAATGCTCCTGCGGGTGCAGTGGCCAGAGCCTGGCTATGGAAGGCAGTGATGATGAGGCTGAGACCTAAATGATGGAAAGAATCAATAAAACATTAAATCTGGAAAAAGAGGGTCCTGAGCAAAGACAATACTCAGGGCAGAGAGGCTGCATCTGGAAGGACTTCACGTGTTGTGAAACTGAGAGCGACCCGCAGGACTTCAGCAGGAAGGAGAGCCTGACACAGTTTACAGCAGAGAAGCAGGTTCTGGTTTTTCAAAACTTGAGGAGGGCAGTTATTCAAAGCCATCTATGTGTATCTTTGGAACGTAACGTTCCCTCAGTCTGCAGTTCCTTAGCCGTCCATACCTGGTCATTCTCATGACCTTCACGGTTTGTAGAACCTTTGCCAGCCGGTCTCTCTTCACCAGCATCTTCTGTCTTCTTCCATGTTCGGTATTCTCTCATCTACAGTCAAGATCATAGAAACTCAGGCTATTTATTGAGTGAGGCTAATAACTACTGTTCTCATTTTAGAAAAAATTTCTTTCTTTCTTTCTTTCTTTCTTTCTTTCTTTCTTTCTTTCTTTCTTTCTTTCTTTCTTTCTTTCTTTCTTTCTTTCTTTCTTTCTTTCTTTCCTTTTTTTTTTTACAACCCTTTCTAGTAAATCTCAACCAGCATTGTAGATAGTAATCCTGCTATTATAATCAGAGCTGCAAGCTGCCAGGGTATATCCCAGTATCATCTGCCAGAAATATTTTGACTCATTAGCTAAAAAGTGACTCTTGTATGTCAGTAACAAGTTTAGTAAAATTAATATTTTAAAATTAAATGACTTAATCATCTCCAGATGAACCTTCATTTAATCTACACCAAATCACAGTTCTTAGGCATGTCCAACCTTCTCTTTTACCTTTATTAACATTCTGAGTAGTGGTTACTCAGAATATTTCAGAAGTTTTGCCAAATTGCAGAAAGAAAGTACTAGCAAAATGCATGTCAGGGTATAAGATAAGAAAACTTGATTCAAAAAATAAAGCTCGTTTTTGTCAGAATATTTCAGTTCCACAATATCCCTTGTAGATAGCCCACACTATCTCTTGCAGAGTTTGGCTTAAATAGAGAAACAAAGATAAGAATATGTACTTCAATACTCCAAACAGAAGAAAAAATCATAAATGTGGTCCCATTTATCAAATGGAGTATTTTTCCACTATTATTTAACTACAAAGTTTATATTTTCCTCATTTTAAATATTTTTCCTTTTTATTTATTTTTTATTATTTATATGCTGCTATTTTGGAGATTTTCATCTAAAGTATTTGGGGACAAAACAAAATTTAGAGATGAGAATAAACTTGTTTCCCTGATTCTGAATGGATCACATACAAAAAGTTATCTTGTGTTACACAGTTATGTTTACAAAACAAACCATTTTAACCCTGTGGTCATTACATTGATATGTAAGTTTCATCTTAAGTATTATTTTTACAGAAAGAGAAAGGATATTACTAAATATACCATTTAGAGCTGGTATTTCTTTCTTTAGAAAATGATTTTACCAGTTCTTCTTTTAAAAATGATTTTACTGTTCTTTTTCAGAGCCAAGATTTTGGCCTCTCTGCCAGCAAATAATGTACTACTCATAAAATCATTTTTTAAAATCTGACAACAGTATTATGTTAAGAAAAAGTTTCATCAGTTTAGATCTTTGGAATATTGGATAAAAGGAAAATTAATGGAAAATTCTATGTAAGACAGTTACATTCCAGTTCTTCAGACAAATAATATCTCCACTGTCTGCAAATTTCTAAAAATGTTTCATAGTCAATGACTATTTATTCATAAATACTCAATAAATTTCAGTGTATTTTGAATGCTCATTAAGTATTCATATATCATGCATTCATTGGGTAAAAAATGTAATACAGGTACATGGTAAAATCAATACAACTTTCAGTTGGAATAAACCCCCCACAGGTCTCTTCCAAAAGTTTTGGTTTTTATATATTGCCAGTTTAAGAGGAAAAATCTCAGACTGCTTGTGGATTCATGAATATCATCAATTTCACAGGGAGAGCTGTTCAAGTGCTCTGCCTGGGGAGCTAATGGGCTGCCTGTTCCTGAGCCCCTGCAGTGCCAACCCCTGCAGCCCCAGACTTCCCTGTTCCTGGAGTGGGTCTTCGGGGGACACAGGAGTACAC
>PVIC010040686.1:0-16520 GCA_004025085.1 Thryonomys swinderianus
AAAAAAAAGGAGGAAGGGCTGTTGTGTTCATATGTTAACTAGATTACCTGGTTCCTGAAAATTCAAGACTATAAGAACCAATGCAGGTCATTTAAACGGGCAGTTTCCATGAAAGGCTGCACATGTAGGAGCTCAAACCATCGACTCAGACACCACTGGGTCTAGGTTCACATCTGGCCTGTGCTGCTTGTATGACTGCTCGCTGCCCTCATCTGGGGAGAGGGACAGTAGTGTGACTTCTGAATAGGACACACTGCCGGGTACAGAGTGCCAGGTACAGACTGCCTAACCCCAGGAACGCAGCTGATGCCTTTTTACTCTCGGACAACTGCTTCCAGGATTCCAGCTACTGAGACAGGGCTTCCTAGTACTTAGAAATAGCGTCGCTGCTCTCCTGAGACTGATTGTTGGCTTTTCCTCTAAAATATTAATAGGAAGTGACATGTCTCCAAAGGAGCACCAGGAGCTGAAGTCCTACGTTACCCACCTGTACGTCATCGACAGCCAGCAGGCCCTGTTCGAGCTCTCCCACAGGCTCGAGCCGCGGGCCTGAGCCTCCGCCCACCTCCCGCGACTGCTGCGCCTGGAGCCGCGGGAAGCCCTGTGCCCAGCGTGTCGCTTCCTGTGGGAGAAGGAGGTGCTGAGTTCTATCAGTACACCGCAAGGGCGCACAGAAAAGGCAGCCAGAGCGTGTTGGGGAAGCGATGTGAGCTCCTGGGGCTGGGAGAGGCCCCTCCACGGTGCTCTTGGAGCGAGACGGCAGGCAGAGCCAGCGGCCTGGTTTCTCGTCATCACGTTTCTGACCCTGTCCGGGTTTCGATTTGAGATGTGCCAGCACTGACGAGGAGAAGCGGCCCGACACGCACAGCAAATAGACATTTCAGCACATGCGCACCGCAGCGGTGGGCAGACTGCTGCCCTAGCCCGTTAGAGGGCAGATCGCCCACCAACGGTGAGGGTACCTCTGGATCTCCAGGAAAGGAGACATCTCTCTCCATCCGAACTCTCACGCCACAAAAGCCATGTGAGTCTGAGGAGCTGGGGACCAGCCACCGGCTCTGTTGCTGCGCTCGGGGACGCGCACTTCTCTGCATCCACAATCAAGTACAAAATGTACGCTCGCAGGCGAAGTTGGCATCCGTACCACTGATCTGCTTCTGTAGGCAACGTAGACGCAGCTGCTTTGCCTCTAAGGGAAAACTGCTCTTTAAGCCACAAACTTCTTGTTTATTTGCCGGGGATTTTCTTTCATGTTTGTAAGCAGACTCTTACTTTTCACTGGGCACAGTGCCTGATATACTGCAGGGACTCAGAACAGCTTGTGGAGAGAATCACAACTCTGTGTTCTGTGCCTGACACAGAAGCCCTCGTGTGTTAAGTCCTCAGACAGGTGCCCTCCCCACCACAGGGGGGGAGAGCAGCCGGTGAGGGAGAGGCTGGGGGTGAAGCACTTAGCGCTAACTAGCACCAAGTCAGAGCCTTGTGGGGATTACCAGTCTCAGGGCAAGTGAAACATGCCCAGAAATATCCAAATGTCCGGCTCGTGTTGGAGTCCTGCAGTCTGCTTCCCATGCAAACCAGAAAGTCTTGCAATAATTTGCTGTTTTGCTTTTTTCCCAAAAACCTTGGTTTTCTGAGCCTTTTTATTCCATTTTTACAAATGGAGCTTCCTTTAGCAAGTAAGACTTCTTGCTCTTCCCACAGACTGGCCAGAGGGTTTCCCTCAGCCCTCACAAGAACAAACAAGGCTGTGGTTTAAAATAATGCAGTCCTTCCTGGTCACTAAGTGCTCATCACTAGCTAAAATGCAAGGCCTTGCTCCTTGCTAACGCACGGTCCTTAATTTTCCAGCCATGTGAACCATGCTTTACTTCTCACCATTCCTGCTCCTTGGTCTGATGGGTAGGAACCGGCACAGACCTGTCTTCTTGTCTCATCAGTGCTCATTCATCTTCCTTACCGAGGGTGTCCCCTGCTCTGACACCCTTCTAGCACTGGTGTCCCTGGCTCAACACTGAGCTCGACAGTGCTGGAGCGAGCCACATGGAAAACACTTCGGATCAGACTGCCTGGCTCAGCATATAAAGCTTTCTTCCTGGGAATGTGGAGGGTCTATACGAATGTTCTGTCCACAGCGGGTCCGCACAGAGAAATGCTTCATACTGCGGTAACCGAATGAGACCTACTGGAGAGGACAGAGCCATAGAATCAGGAAAGAGACTTTGCCGATGGCCAGTGAAGCTCTCAGAAAGGCCTCCCTTGGCAGTTACCGACAGTAGACAAGCTCCCAGCACAAGCACCAGTGCGTGTCTTTTCCTCAAGCTAGTGATGGTTTGATTGGTGCAATCACGGAAGGCTCTTGAGGCATCGTCTCTGATGTAGTTTGATTTATTTGCATGAGATTCGCTTTGCCTCAAGGAGAGCCTTGCCTTTGAAGGACTAGTTTTCAGCCAAACACTGCTGCTCAGGCCCCAGTTCAGATGTACACAGAGTCGTATACATTGTATTCGACACATGTTGGGTGGCTCTTAGTGTGTCCTGCACGGCGTGGGAGAAAGTGGTACTTGCCAACCTTTTACTCTTGAGTAAAAGGGAAGGAAGGTTCTGTTTAAGATTTGCTTTACCATCCCTGGCTTCTGAACATCTAAAACCTTTTAGCTTTCCTGAAGTTTAACAACTATTTCTAAGGCTTTCCCGGGCAGAATTGTGGGAACCAGATTTTACTACACAGAAAGCTCTTCCTGAAGACCCCCAGCTATCTGTCAGTGAACAGGCCACAGTGGGACCCAGGCAGGCCCTGCTGGTCCGGATGGGCTGTCCCTGTCCGTTTGCTCACTAAGGACTCTTCAGAACCTACTGCATTCTGACTGGAGGGGTGTCCCAGGGCGTGTCTCAGCCCTTTCCGCACTAATGTTTGGAATTTTTGTAACTGCAGAAAATCTCCATTTCTTCGGAAAATCTTTGCCAAAAGGGCCGGCACAGATAACTCCAGTGGTTTGTTCTGTTACAGCACAATTCTCAGTGGTCCTGTAGGCCTTTGGATGCATTAGCATCATGGCAAGCCAGCCCTGTCCCAAAGTTAGCCCAGAAAGGTAGAACTCACATTCCTGCTGACGAAATTGCAACCTTTTTTTTTCCCCAGTTATGTACACATTTGCAGATGTTCCACAGACTACATGTTTTAAATTCTCTCTGTTACGGGCTATATAATCGCCAAATGCTTGTACTGATGCATATTATAACCTACATTCACTTTTTCTTAGTATCCTTAATTATGTTTAGGAGAAATTCATTTTGCTGGACCAGTGTCCTCAAGCAGACAGAATAGCACATACATTGAATTTAGAAGCATGAGAATAAATGTCTCACATCTGTGTGGGAAGAAACAGATTCTTCGGAGAGAGAATGGCGGGGATGACTCCTGCTCCCCAGAGCTGGCCTCTCACTGCCGCCTGAACCCCTGCCCTGCAGTTTGGCAATAGCCAGCACACACCGCGAACTCTGAACTGTATTGCACAGCCAGTCCAGGAATGGACTTCTCAGAAATAGGGCAAAAATATTAAAATGTGGAAGAGCATATTGACTGCAGTTGACCAACACAAGATTCAAAGACATGTTCTTAAAATTTCGGCCCGCTTGTTAGTGAGCAGGGCTGTAACTACTTCAGACTGATAGAAGAAAAGAAGTTTTTAAAAATTGCCAAAAAGTTAGGTGAAAATGTACTACTGTATAAAACAAAGCTGTATATACTAAACATTTTTTAGCAGAATAATATTTATTTGCATAGCCTATTTATTGGTATTCATATTATACTGTTATTAAATACTGGGATGACCAGAAGCAAGGAGTCTTGCCTTTTAATGTATCATCGCTTAGGACTGCTGTGACTTTGTCAGCTTGCGTTAACAGTTAGAAGATAGAAAACCCGCCATCGGGGTGTCTACCTAACTTCTCAGGGACTACACTTCACAGTTTTCAACCATTGTAAAACCTGGTAAATATGAAACATCTGTTGAATTACCAGAATTGCCATTAACAGTGTTTCCTTTCTGACATTTCATGCTTTCCGCCTCTGTATATATGACTCTGCTGTGTATTTATCAAAGCTAGTAAGCAATAATTTATATGTAAAAATGGCCAAGCAATATAAGGTTAAAACATATAAGTAACTGTTACTTTATCTTGTATTTTCAAGTGTTTTTTAATTGCCTTTCCAAATATAAGACTATGTTAAAGATACTGTTTATGCTTTATCATTTCTTGCTTTTTCCATGGTGCTCTGTGCCCAGTAAGCTGTGTTCCAGCCATGTGTGATGCTTGGTTTGGAACCCGGAAGTCAAAAATCCACTGAAAGAGACACCTGGGCCGAAGATGGTCTCTGGTTGCCACCAGAGCCCGACTCTCATTCCTCCACCGGATAAATGCCAGCGCTCAACTCGTTTTGCTAGAAATGATTTCTGTGAATTTGGGAGAATCCAAGCACTGCTGGCATCACCTTAGCCCACTTCACCAGGCCAGGAATTGGGAGAGGTCCCGGCGCAGGGGTGGGCCCTTTGGGTCTCGATAGAGCTGAAGGGGATGATGGCTGGAGGCAGAGTGGAGAAGGAGGGTGCTCACGCAGTTCTGGAGGAGGACACAGCACATCACTGTTCAGAACCTCCTGTCTCCCTATGAGCCAGTTATTCACCCTGCGCGTCCAGGCCATGCTGGCCCTTGGCATGTGGGTTTCTCTCTCTGCAGGATCATAATGTATCTTACCATTTTGAGCTCTGCAATAGCCACATATCTTGCTTTATCTGGTGAAAAATGGAGACAAGTGGTCCATACAGCCAGTGGTCAAATATTTACAAGGTAGCTTTGCTTCCCATCCCTGCCCTTATAGAAACCATGCAGTGTTCCAGGCAGGGGTGTCACCACCACGAAGGTCATAGTACAGCTTTGTATAGTGTCTGATGGCTAAAGCCACCATGTTGTCACACATCCACGCAAAACCTTCCCTTGTATGGGAAAAAGATAAATTGAGTCGAGTTCTCTCTACCTCCACGTCCCGAGGAAGTGGCACTTCTCTGAGCAGAGCAGAGCAGAGGGGCAGTGTCGCTAAGAGGCAGTGGGAGCAGAGGGACAGGCTGCGCCGAGCTCTGCGTCTGTCTCGGTCCCACAGTCCCCCCAAGGGGGGCTGACCCTACAAGGACCTCTCAGAACCTGGAGCTGCGCAGGAGGGAACAGGGAAACCCCGGGCTCCTCCGCTGAGGGTACGACCAGGTCCCCTTCACTTCCAGTTGGGGCAGCTGGTGCTACGAGCGAAGAGCACATGAGCCCAGAAGCCTGTCCCGAAGGTCAGCAAACTTCAAGATGGAGCTTGCGGGCCTAGCCCTGCTGCTTTAGCTTCAGAATGGGACTGCGGGGCCTCCAGCTGCGTCATCAAGCCTCAGGCCTTGATCCGGTCCTCTGGATCCCCAGGAGCAACTTGCATAAAGTTAGACAAATGAGATTCATGGAGCTCTAAGAGTTTAGTGATGTGCACACCAATTGCTCACATTCTCTACTGACACACTTTTCTGTTACTGAAGCAGCCAAACGCCTTCTACTTCCATAGAGAACCAGCATTTCTCTTTCCAGTGCGGGAAAGGCATCTGCTATGGGTGAGGCAGACAAGGAAGCTGCCAGGGACGGCACTGGACACACACGAGACCCTGTCCCAGCCAGCTCCAGAGCTGGGTCAAATTCCATCTCTTGGTTTTGCTTCTCTTACGGTCACCGTGTTTGCCGAGGGGGAACTCGACCTACTCTTTGGCCGCTCTGGTTTCTAATTTCTTGTCGCTCTGCTAGAGCCTGTGGCCCATCAAGGGTGACTTGTTCCCTGTGCTTAGCTCTGAGAGCATTTCTTCTCCGTGATCGTCCCAGAGGAAGCTCTGAGCCGCCTTCTAGCACACGATTGTCCCAGCCGGAGTAAAGCGCTTCAGTCCTCCTCACGCGCTTCCGGGCCAAGCCTGAGCCGGACCAGGGCGCCAGTGGAGCCGGTGTCAAACTTGACCCCACCCCTTGCCGGACACAGCACATCACCGCGCAGTTTCTGCTGCAGCTACACTGTATGAGCAGATCTGAAAACCCGCCCTGAGAAGAGTCCAAGCTCCTGGCAGGGTTTCCCAGTATCCCTGGAGGTTTCTCGCATTCTAGGCCTTCGGCGTGGAGATGGCAACATGGAAATGCCAGGTGCACAGTTTGCCTTTTCTTCTCCAGAAGAGCCCGGAAGGCAGCCCTAGCCTTGCTGGCACCTTGCTTGAGGCCGCTTCCACAGGTGCCGAGCTGTCCTCTGCAGGGCACCCACGCTGTCCTGTTCCTGCCAGCTCCTGAGGTGCCCTCGTGGTCAGAGTGTAGCATTGCCAGCTGGAGCTCGAGTGAAAACATTCCTCCTTGAAGAAAGTCCCTGCAACGGCCAGCTCCTTCTTGGAGCCTGGCTCAGAACAAAGAATAGCAGCACAAGGAATCAGAGAGACTGAAGTGGAGAAAGCAGTCAGCCTGCATTGAAGGTGGCAAGAATTCCTGGCGTTCTGCGCCAGCTGTGGTTCGCAAGACCTGTTCTCAGGGACGTCATGGTATTGTGAGTAGTGTCACCGTCCAGTCAAGCGCAGACTTGAGACCATCTTCACTCCTCATCCTCAACACCCCTGGCTCCCCGAGCCTCCCCCACCCCCAGCCTGATTTCCTTCGCTTAACCACAGGAGCTCAGGCCAGGGGGAGCCGTAGCCTGCGTAATCCCCCTCCTCCTGACGCAGGAGAGTTAAGGCCTAACTCCCCTGAAACGCGAGTTTGTGTTCTCTAAAAATCACAGAATGAATTTTAGGAACGACGGAGGTTTGAGTAGGAAAATTTTATTGAGAGAGAAAGCTTCTGCCTTAAGAGAGACAGAAGGGCGGCCCGGAAAGTGGGTAACCCCCCCACCTCACTTTTTACACTTGATCTTAGCCAAAAGGCCGAGAAGCGATTGCCCACCTCACTTTTTAGAGGGCTTTTATGGAGCAAAGCCACGAGGTGAGGCGGGTCTGAAATAGGGGGCTACCAATAAGATTCAAAAAAGGTAGACGGGTTACAGTTGACCAATGAGTACAGTGGGGGCTTCCAATAAAATCTGAAAGAAATGGGCAAACCGTGGCTAACCAATGGGTAAATGACAAGCACAGTTACTTCAGCAACCTTTTGATTGAATAGGGTCCAATGAGAAATCAAGCCCTAGAGGGTCTTGCTTGTCCGGAGACTCCTCCAGGTGGTTCAAAGCCCTGGCCCGCTGTCTGGGGGATTTACAGTCCTTGCGTTCCCAGGGAGGGGCCGGATCCGGATTTCGACATTCCATCGTGGGAGATGAGGTCTGCCTGTCACTGCCATCTGGAAGTGTAGTTTCTCATTGATGGTGTTGACCTTCAGAAGGATCCTCTTTTTTGCAAGTCTTTCAAGGGTCGGCCCTATCTATCTGCCTACATGTGTCTAGCTGGCTTTTCTACCTGTAATACTCCGAGTCTGAATTCCTCCCGTACAGCCTCCAGACCGGCCTTGAGAAGGCAGTCTGTGTTCCCAAAACAAACCTCATCCTGTTTGTCTCGGGTCAAAATCCTTCAGTAGCATCCGGGAGGCTGTGGGGAAATCCTCAGTAGTATGTGAGTTCTCCTTGCTGTGGTCTCTACAAACGCACCCAAGGTCCAAGTGATCAGGCAGAGGTGGCGGGAGACTGAGGACTCCACAGGAGGGGCTGGAGGACCACGCAGCCCTGGCTCTTACGGAGGAGCTGATCCATAGGTGCCAGGCTGGATTCATTTTCTGGTTTGTTCGAGGCTTTTAAGTGACTTGATTGATGTAGGAAATAACTGCTCAGGCGCTTTTGTATTCAGCTGACCCGGGCCAGGCCCGAAGGAGCTGGAAGGGAAAAGGGTGTGGGCGGAGGCAGGAAGGGAGCGCCTCAGCCCTTTCCTGCCCCGCGCTGACTCTGCGCTCCTGCCAAGGAGCCCCTGGGACCTGCCTCAGGGCTGCTTCCCAGGACGCCAGCTCCCGCCTCCGGGGTCCTCCCCGGCTTCCCGCAGGGGCCCAGCCCGCCCCATCCCTGGTCCCCTGCGCAGACCTAACACTGGTCCTTTCCCCAGCCCCTCAACACATGGCCCCAGAGCTTCTTCCCTACCACCAGCAAAGCTGGGTCCACCCCAAAGCCCTTCCGATGACTCGGCCAGACCCTGAGCCCCCCTTACCCCTCGCCCGAACTCCCACAGCAGGCCCCACGTCCCTAGGAAAAGGCCCCACCTTGTCCGGAGCTGGGAGAGCTGGGGATGTTTCTACCTTGTTCGTGGCTGCTATTCTCCATCTACTAATCTGTGAGAGCGCTAGACTGAGAAAGTGTGTGTGTGTGAGGTGTTTAACATAATTAATATAAGGTGCAAGGGAGGGAATTTGCACTCACATTTTTTTTTTTTTTTGAGACAGGGTCTCGCTTTGTAGTTCAGGCTGGCCCTGAGCTCACTATGTAGCCCAGCCAAGCCTCGAACTCAGCAATCCTCCTGCCTCTGCCTCCCGAGGGCTGGGATTACAGGTGTGAGCCACCGCGCCCGGCTGCACTCACATTTTTATCCCCTATTGAACATCCATGGACGGACTTTTCCTTATTCCCCTTATCACTGAGCAAGATAATAACACCACCTCTGCCACGGTTGCTGTAACATGAAGGGGACAGTGCAGTCTTTCCTACTGCTAGACTGAGATACAGATGCTCCCTCTCAGAATCCCTGCATGCAAAGAGGGCCGAACCCTGAATGTTGCTGGTTTATCTAAACAGAGACGCCTGAAGAAATACTTGCCAAGCTGGGGTCATACTACTGTTCTGGTATTAAGAGAGGAAGAGAAACACCCTGGCACGCCTTGGGTCCGCTCACGTCTGTGGCTCTGCCCCTCCCCTCCCCCGAGGACCCAGCAAAACCCTCAGTGAAGCCCCTTCCGTGGCCTCGCACGGTCCCTTCTTAGTTACAAGGTCCCTCGGGCTGGAGCCGTAGGCCAGGACCTGCCAAGCCATGGGCTTCCAGCTACGGCTGAGGCAGTGAGGCCACTTCTGCCAAGAGCCTGAGAAGTGCAGGCCGCCCCCTCCCGGTGCCCAGTGGGTTTCATTTCAAAGTCACTCTGGCAGTGCTGTGCAGCTGATCCTGGACCCAGGCCCGGGCTGAGCCAAGATCTGCTCTGTGAGAGAAAATGCAAGAGAGGTCGCAGGAGAGACAGCTTGTCCTGCGCCTGACTTTACACTTGGTGGTGGTTTTTCTTCCATAAACCAACCACGAACTCTCCTCTGTGTCTCCCTCTCTTAACGGAAGGGTGTGGGCACCGATCTGCCACAGGCCGCCTCAGCTCCTACGACCACCCACTCAGGGCCCGGAAGTATCTTGTGGAAAACAACCACACGCAGAACAAAGGTCCTTTCCTTCCCAGAGCTTCGATCCCATGAAGAGACAGATCATAAACAAGTAAACTATGTGTTCAGACATTAGATAATAAAAAGATTCTAGGGCCGGAGGGTTAGCTCAGTGGTTCCGGCACCTGCCTCACAAGTGCAAGGTCCTGAGTTCGATCCCGGTAACCACATAGAATGCTGGGCGTGGAGACACGACCACCAACAGTCAACACCGCATACCACAATGCCGGACGTGGTGGCTCACGCCTGTAATCCCAGCACTCGGGAGGCAGAGACAGGAGGATTGCTGAGTTCGTGGCGGCTTGCCTGGGCACCATAGTGAGCTCAGGGCCAGCCTGAACTACAAAGCGAGACCCTGTCTCAAAAAGAAAATAAATAAATAAGTAAATAAAATAAAAAGATTCTAAAGAGAAAAGGCTATATCATGGAAGAAAGTCTGGCAGGACCAGAAAAGATGGATAAAATTTTCAATAGGGAAACCAGGAAAGGTCTTTGTTGTAGACTGAAATGTGTCTACGCAGAATTCAGATCGGAAGTGATAACCCCTAGTACCTAAGCCTATGACTTTGTTTTTTAGATTTTCTTTAAATAGGTAGTAAAATTAAGATGAAGTGATCAGGGTGAGTCCTAACCCAATATGATAGGTATTCTCTTAAAAGGAAAATTTGGAGACGCCTACAGGGAAAAACCTTGAAGCCACTGGAAAGTTCAAGAAAATGACATGAGGGGTTCGGGTGGAACCGGGGCATGAGTGGTGACGTCAGCAGTGGTGACGTCAGCCAGACTGCAGCAGTGTGGTGTGAGGCAGAATGACTGTGGCTGTACTTGGAAGGTTTTTCTAACATCCTTTGCTGGTAGATTGGCTATGGAGAAAGACGGTGGCCAAGCATGCACACACCTGTAATGCCAGCACTCTGGGAGTCAGAGGCAGGGGAATCTCCAGTTCAAGCCCACCCTTGGTAACTGTGAAACTTAGACAAACCCATCCCCCAAAATAAAAAGGGCTAGAGAAAGATGGGTGTTAAGATCAACCACAGGGCCAGCGATTTAGCTCAGTGGTGCCGATGCCTGCCTCACAAGCGCAAGGTCCTGAGTTCGATCCCAGTAACCACATATAATGCCGGGCGTGGTGGCTCACACCTGTAATCTCAGCACTCAGGAGGCAGAGACAGGAGGATTCCTGAGTTCAAGGCTTGCCTGGGCTACATAGTGAGCTCAGGGCCAGCCTGAACTACAAAGCGAGACCCTGTCTCAAAAAAAAAAGATCAACCCCAAAGATTGCAGTTTGAACAAATGGAATAATGACAATGGACCCTTGACTTGCGAACTTCATTGGTTCCCAAGGGAGAGTTGGATGTAAATCAGTACAGCTAAGATCTCGATGTTTACCCGGGTATAAGCAATAAATAACCAGAGGCAGATGGACCTTCCACTAACCTAGTATCTGAGTTATTCATGTGTCAGACTGGTCGTAACTTGAGGGTGCACTATATATAATTGTTATGAGAAAATCCTTCAATACATTTTCACCTCTACAGAAAAGAACTCTTAAGATACCTGGGTTTTTGTTTTTGTTTCTTAAACAGGGTCCAGCTTTGTAGTTCAGGTTGGCCCTGAGGTCATTATGTAGCCCAGGCAAACCTCAAACTCAGCAGTCCTCCTGCCTCTGCCTCCTGAGTGCTGGGATCACAGGCATGAGCCACCATGCCCAGCATTGTGATATGTGGTACTGATTGTTGGTGGGAGTGAATCACCACGGCTAGTATTGTTGTATGTGCTTACCGGGCATTGAATTTAGGACCTAGCACTTGCTAGGCAGGCACTGGAACCACTGAGCTAAATCTCCGGCCCAAGATGCCTGTAATTTTTATATGGTGCCTTCGATCCTCAAAATAACCCTGTAAGCAAGAACTTTTTATCTACAAAGTGCTCCACACAGCACACAGTACTCATTTGTCGCTTGTTTGTTGACTGAAGCCGTCGTCGTGACCAAAATGTGAGATCCTAGCGACATCTGGTGGGCATGTGGTGACATGACCCTGTCCAGAATTTAAACTGCGGTGAGAAATTGTGGCTGCTTGAAGGGCCTGGTTAGAGAAAGGACACCACGGGGACTCTCAGAGTGCTCTGTCGGCGACGTGAGGCCGTGGCCCTGTAGCTGTGCTGGATTGGGATGACTGTTCTGTGTTTATAATATGACCCGGCCTTTTGTTTTTAAATACAGAAGTCAAGGAGATGGAAAGGAGTTGAACGAGGGAATGTTGACGCTCGAGCAGGTCAGGGCCTACAATCCGCTGTTTGCTGAGAAGACGCCCAAGTGAAGGGCCGGGACAGGTCACATCAACCCGCCCCATTTGCTCGCTTTCCCGTTACACGCATCGTAAAGGAGGCTCGTAGCTCGGCCCGCGCTTGCTGAGTCCAGGCAGAAACATCATGGCGGAAGAACAAAGCTGCTCGGTTCTGGGCTCTGTGACAGAGCAGGCCCCGAGCTAGAGCTGGGCGACGGCGGGACGAGGCCGCTCCTCCACGACACGCCCTACACGCGCCTGGGGAGTCAGCACATCGGGCCTGAGGGTCACACCTCCTCTCCTGCCCCGGCCCTCCGGAGACGATGGGATACCCGGCCCGGCTCGCCCACCTCTGCGTCTGTGCCGCCACCCGCCGCAGCCCGGCCCCCGACGTCCGTCCCCGTGTCACCCTCTGCCGGCGACAGATGCTCCGCCCAGGCGGACGGAGACCCGCGCACTCGCCTCCGGGCCTCGCGAAGGTTCTTCCACCAGGCAGCCCGCGAGCAGGGCACCGTAGCACCCGGGCTCTTGGGCCACACACAGGATTCGTGCGCACGCTGGACCCGTCTGCACACTGACGAGCGCAGGGCGGCCGGCGCGCCCTCCCCGGGCTGCACCCCCTCTCTCAGGCGCCTGCCCGGCTCCCCTCTGCCCCATGCCCTCCTGGCACCCGGGCTTGCTCCTCCACCCGAGTGGCAGCCCCTGCTAGCCGGCCTCGCTGCCCCCATCGCCTTCGTGTTCCCCCAGGGAACAAGCCGTGCGTGGAGTTGTCAGGTTCGTCCGAGCCGGGCCGCAGGGCAGGTTCTGTGTGGTTACTGGAAGGGCCGTGGGGCTGTCGCAGAAGGAGGCGAAGGACACGGTGCTGCAGCGAGAGGGGGGTGCACGGTGCTGACTCCGTCACAGGCCAAGCACTTCCTTCCGGGCTTCACGTCCCGACAGGGAAGGTGACCAGTGACCGGCCTGTTCAGGATGCGGACCTGTGGGGCTGCGGGGGTGCGGGGAGGGGCCGTGCAGGTTCTGACCAGCCGTCCCGGGTCTGCCTGTGCCGGGCCGGGGAGCAGTTCCAGCACATTCCCAAGCGCTCACTGCTAAGGTGAATGCGAGTTCGCTTTCCCAGAGCAGCCTCAGGCCTGCCGCACCGGGGATCTGAGCCAGCAGCGCTTGGCCGGGAGGCCCGGGGCCTCTTAGCCAGGCTTCCGTGGAGCGCAGGAACGGCGCCAGGGCTCGGAAGGGCCAGGGGACACCAGCTCAGCCTCACTCCGAGCGCCCTTCCGCTCACCGGGTCGCCAAGAACGCCGCGAGCACTCACCGACCGCCCCGCTGCTGTGCCCAGCCGTCCTGCGGCCGAGTCACGGTGGCTCCTCACGGATCGTGTGAGGGGTAGGAATGTCCCAGCTCTCAATGGCTGAGCCATCCTCCTCCCCAGCCGCAGCTGGGCATCCGGGCCTCGCCCCTGGTACCCTGGGCGACCAACCTGCAGCCCCCAGAGCAGCCAGGGTGGAGAACGGCAAAGAGCGCGTTAGACGAGGCAGCGCACTGACTCCTCCCTCCTCCCTCCCTTCCCGGGAAGGGATCGCGATGGCCGGCCCGGCACGGAAAGGGAACAGGCCCTCAGCTTCCATCCTTCGGTCCCCACGCTGGCCCCCCTTTGCCCTCCGGTGGAGGTGGACCCGGCCGTACTTTTTCATGAAAGGCCTGGGTCAAAATGCTGGCCCAGCCCAGAGCGCCGAGGAATATGTTTTCCACTGTGCGTGAAAACCCATTTGCCTCGGGCTGAATTTCCCCTCATCATCGAATAGGTCCCTCAGGACTAGGGACAAAGCACAAATAGGGCCTGGAAGCCAAGCGTTGTCCTAAAAGTGGAGATAAACAGGCATTTCAGAGCCAGCAGGCGTGGGTGTGGGGCGCTGTCCCTTCTCTGGCCGGCAGTGCCTGGCCACTTTGTCTGTAAACAGTCCCTCCATTGCAGACAGGCCAGATGGTTTCAGACCCAAAGCTCGAGCGTGCGGGGTGGGCCGAGGCGCAGTTCGGAGGAGGACGGGCAGAAAGCAGGGCGTCTTTCTGGGAGACCCAAGCGGCACTTCCTGAGCTCCTTGCTCCAGTCCCACAGCCTGCACGCGTGGAGGACACTCCTGTTTGAAAGTGTTACATTCCTTTTCTTTTAGGAAAATAGGTTCCCAGTCTTAGGGCTTTTGAAACGGAGTTATTCGGGGCTGCTTACTGTGTTCATCCCAGATGTCAGGCACAGCCCTGTCTTCCCTTGCTGTCTGCTTTGTCACTGCTGGACATACAGGCCAGGAAGCCTGAGCTCAGCCCCTGCCACACATTTTCCCAGCACTGCAACCTGGGCCAAGTCCTTTATTTTCTTCGGATACAGTTTCCAGCGTTCTGTGACTATCTGGTACCATGGAGAAGAAGGCATGGCTTGGTTAGCTTTCTGTGATACCCTGTGGTATTTTTATTAGTGACTTCATTCATTTATTCACCAGATACATAATGTCCACTAGGAGTCCTAGAAGGCAGGAAGATGTCAGGCTGAGTAAGACAGGGCCCTTGCCCATGAACAGGTAGCAGGATATGGTGGAAAGAACCCTGACTTTCTAAGGAACAGCCAGGACCACTACTCATTAGCTTTGTAAGCTTAACTTTCCTTTGAGCTGTGGTGTTTTATTTTGTTTTGTTTTGTTTGTTTGTTTGTTTGTTTGTTTGTTTTTTGAGACAGGGTCTCACTTTGTTGTTAAGGCTGGCCCTGAGCTCACTATGTCGCCCAGGCAAGCCTCGAACTCAGCAATCCTCCTGTCTCTGCCTCCCGAGTGCTGGGATTACAAGCGTGAGCCACCACGCCCGGCACTGTGGTATGTGGTATTGATGGTTGGTGGGTGTGAGTCACCACGCCCAGCATTGTATGTGGTTACCGGGATCAAATTTAGGACCTTGCGCTTGCGAGGCAGTTGCTGGAACCACTGAGCTAAATCTCCGGCCCAAGCTGCGGTTTTCTCATCTATGGAATGGGATGATTGTGTGGGGGACAGACTGTCTTGATTTGCCTGGGACTGAAGGATTTCCTGGGGACACAGGGTGAAAACCAAGCAAGTCCCAGGCAAACCAGGATGAGCTCTCTAAAAGACAGAGGAGCCTCTCCAAGCACCCTTCAGATAATAGCTTCTGTGTAAATGCAGTTAACCAGTGTGTGTGTGGTGTTTCGGTATGTGTGTGTGTGCATGTGGGTATCTAAGGTATAAGCACACGTACCCATCCCTCTAGATATGGTAAAGCTAGAAGTGTGGAATGGCTAAGACGGCCATCAGAGAGCAGGGCTCTGAGGGGAGGAATCAGGAGAATCAGGTGAGGGGTGATGGCTGGACAGGCGCTCCCACGCTGGGGACATCTTGGCATGCAAAGGTTAAACCCTTCACACCTGCGGCATTCTGTGTGGCTAGAACTAAGTAAGATCTTAAAGGTGGATTCTGACTCCTATCTGAAAGGGCTTGTGCAATTGTAGAAGGTTTGGCTATCCCTTGTAAGATCTTCAGACACTACTGATCGTGGTGGAAAACGGTATCTCTTACCATATGTTTGCATATATGAAAAAAGAATACACACTATTGTATAAATAAGTAAAGCTTACAGCAAAAGGCAACATTTGAAGGGTCACAAAATAGGTAAATATAAATAGTTTGGGGTTTTTTCCTAGGGCTTAGGGATTCCCTGCTTCCTGGGGTGGGGGGCACGCACCCCAACCTGCAGGCCAGTGCCTCAGGCAATGGAGAGTCACAAAAGTTTTAGGGCAAAAAGCTGACATGATAAGATTCTCTGCAAGAATACAGGAGAAAAGGCTGTAAGGCCCAGCGGGAAGCCATTATAAATATCCGGCGGGCAGAAAGATGCCAAGGCCGGGACAGCAGGAGTAGAACAGAGAGATGTGTGGTAGGTGAAACCAGGAGTGTGCGTGGCCAGAACGGACCCACTGCACGGACACAGGCGTCCAGTCCCCTGACATGTTCGCTCCACTTTCCAGATGTGTTAGAAGAAAAGCAGCGAGGGCCACCGTGTGACTTGCGAGCCCCAGAGAGTTGGCCCTCCCGGGGTCCCCACAGACGGGAGGGGGAGCACCCCAGGGCTCACGGAACGGGAGGACTGCGGCCTGACGCGCAGCTGAGGCGACTCCGCTGTCGCCACAGACCTCGGGGACACGGCTCGGTCGCCCATCGAGGGCTATCGGTAAACCCAGGAGCGGGGCCCGCCGCCCGCAAGGCCCAGCGGACTCCGCGGCGTGCAGTTGTTTTACGGAAGTGGAAGGAGCACACGCTGAAGTGATGACTGCACGTATAGTACCAAAAGAAGTAGAGTGCTGTACAGACATAAACAGCCGTCGTTGTTTATTGTCATTATCAAGTCTTTGGTGCCCTATATTATTCTGTGACCTACACTTCTTCCTCTGGCAGCACCATGCTATCGTCTCTATCAGCATCATGACAAACACACCATAGTTGTATTTGTGATGTTGCTGACCAAAGCAATATATTATTTCTCTCTCTCTCTCTCTCTCTCTCTCTCTCTCTCTCTCTCTCTCTCTCTCTCTCTCTCTCTCTCTCTCTGTGACTGTAAGTATATATCTTATGACTACTTCATATAAATATGACTAAAACCCAGTCGTATTTCATTTTCCCGGCTACTGCTGCGCTCGTTTGAGAGCGCAGGGCCAATAGGCTGGTGTGTGCACCGAGCGCCATCTAGTGGCCCCTGTGCGCTATAGGCTCCGGAGAACTGCCGGGCAGAAAAAGTTAATACAA